>JNBR01000013.1:0-22610 GCA_002081595.1 Achlya hypogyna
ATTGTGGAAAAGAGGTAGTACTGCACCAATTCCACTTGAATGTGGCCATTTGTCCGATATATTTGGCCAAGCCCCAACTATATTTTGCCTAGTGTCCACTTATTTTGGCCTACTTGTAGACTTGTAGCTATTGTTGGTGGAGCTGTTTGTAGCCGTAAACAAGGTGGCTAGCCCGCTACATATGTACCTGTCGTATTGTACATGTACTGTACGGTACACGAACGTTGCTTCTGATACAGAGGAACTGATATCGAGTACTCGTTGGTGGGTGACGAGACCTCATACAAGAGCTGAGCAGACCTTTTTGGTATTAGGCAGAGTCCTGGGGCACTTAGGTCCCTCTTCCGGATGATGTGGTGCGCGAAGTCTGGAAACGACGACTTGGCCAAATGTTGGTCGGAAATTTTTGTATCAAAAAGTGCTCAAATTAAATGGACACTGGTTTAGTCTTGCTCACCAAGCTCCTGCAAAATGCTTTGGGGGACGGGAAAATGGCTCTTGTAGTTTTGGTGCGCGAATTGAGTCAACTAGTAGTCGCCGCTATTGTTGCAGCAGTCCATAAAATGAGTGCAGCGCAAAAAAACTTGCGGATCTAGACGAGCAAAACCCTGGCGAGGCGCTTGGGCTCGCTCGCCTTGAGACCGTCGTAGAGTAGTCGCAATTACCCGGGCATAGCGCTACCGTACCGGTTACCATTCCGTTTTTGTCGAAAAGAGCCTCACGCATGCGGCTAATGTCGATCACCCAAGATGTGGCACTTGAGAATTAACATGGGATAAGCCGATGTTTCTGTTGCTACGTCTCAAACCTCACAAGTTTCCATGAGTTGGTGCAGCCTCGTGGGACCCTCGTTGCGCCAATTTCCACGCATGACATCGACGTTTTGCAGGATTCAATTGATGAATTTACTTCTTCAGACGACGCTGCTGCTCCAGCAGCTTGACAACTTTGCTGGCGCTGGGACGCTCAGTTCGGATGGGGTTCATGCAGGCGGTTGCGAGCTCTCGCAACCACAGTGGGCAGTTGCTGCTGAGGCTCGGGCGTAGGGACTCCTTTTGTACCTTTTGTACGATTTGCCATTGGGTGATATTCATATCGGCGTAGGGTGTTCGGAGTGTGTCCAGCTCGGTTAGGATGACCCCGAATGAGTAAATGTCGGCCGAGCTATCGTATGCTTCGGAGACGAACACTTCAGGCGCCGTCCAGTTGAACGTCCCGACGCCAGTTGTCATTCTAGTCATGCTTGCCTTGGTGATGCCCAAATCGGCTAACTTGATGTAGCTTGTAGACGAGAGTAGCACGTTGCTGCTCTTGAGGTCGCGATGTAGAAGATCGTCGTGGTGTAGGTCCTTGAGAGCATTCGCTACGACCCACGCTACTTCAAGGGTCGAGTATTCCACAGGTACAGACACGCCATCTCGTTTCTTGTCAAGATACTGGCGAAGGTCCCCGCCGTCCATGTACTCGAGCACCAGATGCACTTGGGGAGTGTGGGTAATGCCCAGAAGTTGGAGCAGATACGGCGATGAGCACCTACATGCGTTGTCTACCGAGGATGACCTTTATCACGACGTACGTTTGCATTGCACGGATTTCTTGCTGCAGAATGTTGTCATCATTTAGGGTTCCAGTCTTAACAGCAACAGTTCGCCCACGCCAAATTCCTTTGTACACGAGACCGAAGCTGCCCCTGCCCAACAACGAATTCTTGTCGATCACCAGCTCGGCTGCCGGTATCTACATCTCCTGTTGAGAGGGGTTCATTTCGAACACCGTACCCATTGCGTGAACTGGCGCATAGTTTCAAATATTCGCTTGGCAAACGTACGATTTCCGCTTTTGACAGCCGTCACAAGCGGTGTGACGCCGTGCTACGATGGATATAGTACAAGAAGCCGAAATGGTGTACCTTGTTGGACTTGTAGACGTCGATTCCTGGTGCTAGCAGCAATTCTTCAAGGATGTCTTGGGCATTATTGAGAATTGACAGGTGCAAGAGCGTCTGGCCAGTCTACATGCAATGTCAGTGCCACCCATTTCGTGGTCACCACTTCATTTGTTGCATTTGGGTTTCCGATATCTTTCAGGAGCTCTCGCAAGCGTGTCACATTTTTTGAGTCAACCACGGCCACAAGTTCGCGTTCCTAAAAGACCATCAGGCCGACGTATGAATATCGAGTAGAATTCTCACCGAGGGGCGCATCGACAAGACGCTTAAAATTTTTTCAGAGCCTTGCATCTTGGCAAGCATCAGCGGCGTTTGATGATCCTGTGTATAAAATTTGAGTATTTGTCAGACGATTGAAGGCACGGAGCTACCAGGTTGACAAGATTGGGGTCGGCGCCAGCGGCGAGAAGTAACTCCACGACAAGTTCATGGTTCAAGGTGACTGCCAGGTGTAGCGGTGTCTCGTTTCTCTAACCATGATTAAATCACTGAGCACAGTGATGGCTACATTACATGGTCCTGGAAGTTTACGTTCGCATGGGAATCAATCAGCAATTGAACGACATCAGCATGGCCACAAGACGCCGCCACGTGAAGCGGCGATCGACCCACCTACATCCACGTCAAATGACGGGCAGATATCACGAAGAAATCTACCAGGCACACGGCGTTGGCGCAGGCTCCGTAGTCAAGAAGTTTAGTGGCGATGGTGGTAGCGCCAACATTCGCTGCAACGTGCAACGGAGTTTGCTGTAACTACAAATCTTGTAGGCTGCCTTCCAATAATGGCCTAGTGTACCTCGTTGACACAGCTGACTGAAATGCCTTGATGAAGAATGGCGGAGGCTGAGATTGTGTCGCCAAGTCTCACCGCTGAAAACAATGACGCCGCCATTGCAACTTCTCGCTCTTCAGGAGACAAAATGGCGATGTCATCAGCAGCATGAGTGCAGCGATCGATGGATTCACGATCCTGCGCACCATCCATGACATGGATGACTTGGATCATGTTTGCATCGAGAGCAAGATCCCTTGCTGTTTGCCCTTCCTAGAAGTAAAGCGTCATAAGCTAGTGGAGGGAAATTGGCCACATACACGATCTCTTAGTTGAGCATCGGCACCATTGTCCAGAAGTAGCTGCACCATTTCGTCGTGGCCGTTTAGTGCCCCCAGATGAAGCGGCGTAAAGCCATACTATTGAAAAGTTGTAAGTGATGGCGGCCTCGCTTCATCGTACCTCAGAAACTGCGTTGACATCCGCACCAGCATCAAGCAGTAGACGTCCAATGGAGGCACGTCCATTGCACGCCGCATAGTGCAGTGGCGTCCATTGATACTAACTTGCGTGGTCATGGATGAAAAATGAGGTGCGTGGCGACTTACGTTACCACGTTTGTCAACTCTTGCACCTTCAGCAATGTGTCGCTGAACTACGGCATCGTGTCCTTGTGAGACTGCCGAAGAGAGGGACATGTCGTCTCCCTACGCAGCCTATCAGAGGAATCGAGATACACCTTCCAGGACTCGACCCTCCACTCGAGAGATCCCCAATCTGCTGCCATTTCGACGTATTCGGTCTCGGAAACGATCGACTGCAAGAACGCTTTTGTGAGGCCCTAGAAAGCAATTTAATCCTCATGTACAACCATCACAACTGACTGCCCAGCCCATCGTAAATGCACTTGTGTTTGGCTTTCTTGCCAAGCGGTCTGCTGAGGAAAAATGTATGTATTAAATAATAGGGGCATATAAATTATAAAAGGAAACACATGAGATTCATCATTTGCTCCACCAAATCACGCCAGGTGTGTCTCATCTTTCCACTGCCACTGACGCCATTCATCGGCCAACCCAGCGAGGATTCCCATCTGGCCAGGATCGGCAACAGACAGATTGGGGACGGCTATTCAGTCCACAACGTTGCTCGTGATTGTGATCGCAACAAGGATATGTTCAGTACTGTACTGTAGTGCAACATTTACGTACAGTGTACCGGAAGTAAACCTGATCATCGATTCGTTGCCTTGCAGCCCAGCCTTGAGCTTGATCCCAGCGCTCCGTTAAGCACCGAAAGAAGGAGAGGGTTCGCATTTGTTGCACTCCTGATGTATCACTCCCAAAGCTATTGTAAAGACAATTAGTCATTGTATTCTGCACTAAAGAAGGATCTAAAGGGGCTGTCCTCGAATTGAGTCCACGGCACGATTTGGTCCATCGCCTCGTTGTACTGGACCAGACTTGTCTTGGCGGCGTTGATGGCGGCAACGTGAGCTTCACTGGCGACGACACGAGGCATTTTCGGGTAGTTTCAAAGTACCGAGGCGCCTCTGGGTGCATGACAGCCTGTGTGCAACATATGTTTTCGGTCACTGCACAGGCTCGTTGACCGAGGTTCGAGGCAAATATGTACACTGTACGATGGCCCCAATCTAACAGTGTGTCACGACAATCGTGTGCACAACATCGTACTAAGTTCGGTGGCGTCGTCCGGTAGCCTGGGCTGTTCGTCCCTAGGCAGCTGCACAACGACAGAGTCGTACTGAATTCTTTGCCGTCCTTGCGCGCGCTCGCTTCTCGTGGGTGCGGTGTGTCGTACCAAATAGCGGAAGGGGTTGGACGCGGACGCCGTCTACAAAAGCATCGCTCGCTGTAACAAGCCGAGTACATGTGGTGCTTGTTCTGAGTGTGCTTGGGAATGTTTCATTTGAAAACCTACTGACAAAGAAATACCAATGTCGAGCACCACCCACGATGTGGTAACTGTACGAGTCGACGTGGACGTCGCCAGCAGTACCACACCCGTCGACGATCAGGACGTCATCGAGCTCGAGCGCGTGCCCAAGGATGCTACAGGCCCCATCACCAAGAATGTACTCTTTCCGTCGCCGTTTCATGCCCCGACGAGCCCACACTTGTCCTCTCTCCGAGATGCGCTCGTCATCGTCAATATGGTACTCTTGCGTTGGCCCGACGAAATCTTTAGCGAGCCCATGATGGCTCTGTCGCTCCACCGAGCCTGCTACACCAATGACGGAGCCGTGACCTTGGGTGCGATTGCTACAGCCGTGCTCAACGCCCGCTCCGAGCACGACACGTGTCGTCGTGCAGTGCACGAATGGTGCTCCATTGCCGTTTCGCTTCTCAAAGGATACATGCGTCTCGTGCAAACCCAGGCGGCAGCAACCGAGAAAGCTCAACGAACGATCCTCGTCAAAGTCGCCACCGAGGCCATCACAAAGATGGCCAATGCCTCGCGCGCGCTGGGTCACGTGTATAATCACTTGAGCTTGGTCGTGGCGCATCTTGGTGCTCTCATGGGCCAGCTCCGATTGGTATCTGTGGCAGCGACGACGCACCTCAATACCAACATCTCGGCCATTTGCGATGGATATAAGACGCCACAGAGCAGCGAGACGGGTGACATCAGTGACGGGGGCACCCAACCTCAACGAGACTTTATGGGATCGGTTGGATCTACCGTGAACGCCATGATTACGGGTGTCTTCCACCTGAGCCGCAGACCGAGACACGAAGAACACGGAGAGACGAACCAGGAGAAGATCGTGTCCCCGTCGCCCATGCCCCGCACTGACTACGTGCAGCAAGACCTGCTCCGTATCAAAGATGTCATCGTCGCGTTCGCAACCCATTTCAAGAATGGGCAAGACGCGCTCACCGGTCAAATCAAGACCCTCGAAGGCCTAGCCTCGATCGCCACAAACCCCACGACCTCGCCACTGTTTGACGGCTCCATGAGTCGCGAGTTGGTTCACGCGACAGACGTTTTGATTCATGAGTGTAGCGCTTACTTGCAGAGTCACAAGTAAAAGAAAATTCATGATATTGAAAAGACGTTTTAGTATTATCATGGATCGAGGGACCGCTTGGGTACAGACACCGTCAAGCCCGAGATTTATGATGTATGCGGTGGGCATACGACTCCGTGGCCCAGTAGCTTATATGGGTGCAAATGCTCAATCGAATGACGGACATGACTCTGTAGGTGATGCAAGAACGAGCACACCCCTGGGTGAACGGTTGCATGGTGAAACAGTTTGGCATGATGGGTTTTGCAATCCCAAGCAAACGTTAAATCGACTACACGCGTGCCGTTGGCAATGCTGGGCTTGCACGCGACTCTCAAAGCCTCTCTCAGTACGTACGAGGAGTCCTTCTCGTTGCAACGAAACATCGCGAGTAGATGCCAAGTATACAATCACGACAGTATTGTGCATTAGTGTTTCTTACCGTGGCGCTCCTGGTACGCTTGGCAAAGTTCGATGAGGTCCTTGGCAGCAGTCGCGAGCTCTTCCATGATGACATCTTCCAAGTCGCACCAAAACCGACTCGATTCGGTCTTCGCGGACAGATCACTAATCATGTCTTTGTCTTCGTCGAGCTGTCGCGTGGCTGTCGTGATCTCCGTCGTCATGAGATCTGCACTTTTTGTCATTTCTTGGAAGCCGACTTGGATCGCGGAGAAGTGCTTTTTGAGGTCGCGAACGACTACCGCCTCTGTGATGGCTGCCGCTGTCACAGCTATGCCAAAGCCTACCGGTCCTGCTGCAACACTTCCCGTGATGCCCGCCACGTATGCCATGCGAACCCGGGATACGGCGCTGCGAAAGTAGGTGCTCTTTTCGCCAAAGTCATTCTTGAGCGTCGTATGGAGGGCCACGAGTTCGCCAGACGCCTCGTTGAGTAGGGCTGCGCATGAATCGAGCTGCGTGACAGCCCGTCCCATCTTCTCGACGCCATCGGCAAAGACTTTGGCAAGAATCTTCTTTTGGGCCTCCACTGTTTCTTGGGGCCCTCTCACGAGGCGAAGGTAGCCGTTGAGCAACGGTATCACGAGGGCACACCACTCCCACACCGATCTCGTCGCGTTTGTGTACTCGTTCTTGCCGTTGCGAATTTTGGTCGTGATGCTCAAGTGAGTTCCTCCTCGTCGCCAAGTGTCCATCCTGAAGAGCCAGAAGGGAGAATCGTTTGCATTAAAAGAAACTACTGCTGCTGTCAAAACTGAAGAAGCTTCCTGAATCCACGGTGGCGCTGTCGTCGTAATTGTAGTCGCCCCCGTCGTATCCATCGGTGTAATCGTAGTCGGTGTCCTGATAGTCACCGCCGTCATAGTCACCGTCGTCATAGTCGCCGTCGTCGGCGTCGTCGCTCTCGGCTTCAGAGTCGCGTTCTTCGTTGGAATCATTGTCGTCGCTGTCAGCGTCGCTTTCGTCCTCTGGTTCCTCGTCGTCGTCCGACTCGCTCTCCTCGGAGGACGAGTCGCTGTCTTCGGAGGACGAATCGCTGTCCTTTGCTTTGCGAGCCCGGCGCCGGCGCTGGCGGCCATCACGGAAGACCTTGTACGGCGCAAACACTTCAGCGATCTTCGGATGTTGGCCGCAAGGTTTGCAGAAGCTGTAGTTTGCGTGCTCCATTGACTGGAAACGCCGACCTGTGATGCCGGATTCACAGCTGTGGCAAGCGACGTATTGCCGAGCACCCGTAGCAGCAGAAATCGTAGCTTCCACAAGCGAAGCGACAATGTCACCCTCGTCTTCGCAGCCGCCGTCAACGCCATCCTCATAATCGTAGTTGGCGTATTCGTCACCTCCGTCACCCTCGCCTTCGTGAGCGGCATACTCATCTTCGTTGTCGTCCTCCTCGTTGTTCTCGCTGCTGCGGGTGTCGTCCGTTGCAGTGTCGTCCGACAGCGTCAAAGCGTCGATGCATTGCTCGAGGAAGCTCGAGCTGTCGTCATCCATGTCGAAGTGACTGAAAACGTTTTCGGCCGCTGCGTACGCATCCATAGCCAATTCGCTAAGATACATCATGTCGTCGCTCAAGTCGAGAGCCGCGTCGATATTGTCCAGGAGACGGTCAACGGCGTCAGCAACCTGCGTCGATGCCGTGGCTGGTTGAGTCAAGAGCTGGAATGGGCCGCAAGATGTATCCTTTGCGACGCAATCCCGACACAAGTCATAGTTTGCCACCGTGAGCGAACGGTACCGAATGCCGTAGATGGACTCAATGCTGCAGCCATTGCAATAGATTCCTTGGTGCATCGCGGGCGTCTCTAGCGACATGAAGTTGCTTGTGTTGCCCGCGTTGCGGCCCTTGGTGAGGCACGCACTGCAAAAATCATAGTTGTTCTCGGCGTCCGTGCAATAGAAGCGAGTACCTGCGATAGGCGCTACGTGGCAGCCATCGCACCCGACACCAGCGTGCACCGCAGGCACGGCCCACACGAGAAATGGGCCGTAGTTGGCCGTGTACCGGGTCGTGTCGTGGCAACGCTTGCACAGGTCAAAGTTGGGATTCTTCGTCGACTGGTAGCGCGGTCCGATGACTGGCTTTGCGCAGCCATCACAGCCGATACCTGGGTGCACTGCTGGCGGCTTAATGAGGATGCGGAATGGGCCATGCGTTTGGTTCCAGCGACCTGTTCCAGCGCACGACGCGCAGAGATCAAACTTGGGCTGTCTCGTCGAAATGAGCCGCGGACCTTGGATTGGGGATGCCTTGCAGCCTCGGCAGACCGCGCCTCGGTGGATCGCCGTGCCGTGGACGATCGTAAATGGGCCGTGGGACTTTTCCCAGCAGCCGCCGCGAATGCATCCGTTGCACAGGTCAAAGTTAGCAACTTTGGTCGACATGGCGCGTGGGCCGACGATCGGGGAGGCATTGCAGCCGTCGCAGCCAGCTCGGTGTGTGGGCGGCGTAGCGTGCGGAGCAAATGGACTGTGTGCCTTCGTCCACTTGGGACTCATGGCACAGCTCTTGCAGAGGTCGATGCTGGGCACTTGCGTCGACTGGTAGCGCACACCGACAATAGGAAATGCGTTGCAACCGTGGCAAGCGATGGGGTGGCGAGCAACCGAAGCTGTCGAAGACATGCTGGAGCGATCGATGCAAGGGTGGAGGCGAATTGGAAAGTGAGCCAACGCATGCACCGACGAGAAGCACACGAGCTCTGGCAAACAACCCAGCGCAAGGCATGGGTCTCGATCACACTCGAGCGATATGATCGCAACAAGCACGCGCAACCGACTTCAACGGTGGGATATTGAAGCTCAAATGCCATGTTCACTCTTTTTTGTGATTTCAAAACGTCAAAGTTGTCTAGTCGCCACTTTCTAATACGAATAAATCCAAGATAATTGTCAAAAGAGTGGAGCAAATTGAGCAGCGCAAGAAAATCAAGTGCAAAAAAGACCACAGGTCCTCAATGTCTCGGATTTTTTAATGCTTAAGTGCGCAGCAACCACTTGACACTTGGATGCAAGCGGTTGATGCTGTTCACAAACCCCTCAAAGGAATCTCACATTCCCTCCGCCATAGTACTCGATACTCGAGCATTTCGAGGTTCATCGCCAAATCTTTTCTTTCAATCGCGTTGATGCTCTATCGGCAAGCGGAAAGGGATCATTGTTGGCGTCAAAGGGAGATTCTCCTAGCCATCAAGGAGGGGATCTCCTCGCCTGAATTGAAGGAGAGAAAGGCGCAACAGTTGCCAACGAGGTTGTGCAGTAGCTGTTCCACCTCGACGAATCTTCACAACGCACTAGTACTGACAACACGATGCAGTACAGTACTTTATCGCAACGAGAAGGCGAGAGGGATCGGAACCAATTCATAGTACTCGAAGGAAGCTTCATCGTACTGCGTTGTACTGAGTTTTGTGCAGAGAAGCACTTCAATTGTCGTGGGAGATGTCAAGTTGATGATTTACGATGCACTACATGAAATTACCATCCACCACAAGATAATCGACAGCAATAGGAAGTTCGCAACGTCTTGTGCTTGGACCTCGAGAGACAAACCTGCTACGCTCGTGACATCCGTCATTTCTACACAGCAGATTTGTTCGATTTAGACATCCTGCCTCATCAAGCCAAACTGAACAGATTGAGCATTGCGTCGGTTTGACCCCAGAGGCATCTGGCCAGCCTCCCTTTACCTTATTTAATATGAGTAAATGTTGATCCCGTATCCCCTCGGCAACAAGATGCTGACGTAACCTGGATGACCCAGCGAAATGGGCTCATCGTTGTTCAAGTAGCTATTCTCCCTAGCTTGATGGGGCCACGAATAGGAGCTTTCCATGGCAAGGCACCAGAATCTGACAGCGCAGACATCAAAACGCCGAAAGGGCGTGGATTCGAGCATACGAAGACGAAACAAATATGCCGGTTCAGCTTTTCGGCTCTTTTTGGCCGGATCGAGTGGGCAATGCGAGTCGGCTTCAAACATGTAGGTGTCCTAAGGGAAGCTTCATCACAAAGGGTGTTTCGATGATCAACTTTGCTTGGCGATGAGGTTCCAGAGGCACGAGCATCGGCGTTCGGTGCCGTGTGCATGAAAGTGGTTGTCACACAGAACGAGCCTCAGATACAACAGCACCTTCGTGAGGCTTGGCAATGGTGGGCCATCCTTTCCGTGTGCCTTGAAGCATGCAAGCCGACGACCATCCGTGGGCAGTATACCTACAGTCCCGCCGCTACCGAGACGAGCTCCGCGTCGGTTCGATCATGCCTTCGCAGTCGAAGCAATCATCCGGATAATCGTCCATTCCATTGAGCCGGATGCAACAGAAAGGTTGAACCGTCCGTCCGACGTACACGTACGTTAAGCACACAGTACACTTAGGTATACATTGGGCTTGTTTAAAATCCTGCTCGAATCATGTACAGCCGGACCGTGCCACGTACAAGGAATGCGTACAACGACACCCAGTCCAAAAACTGCGTCGAAATGGACGCCGCGCCGTCCGCAAAGCAGGCCAAGGCCATCCGCCGCCGGCGCGCTTGCGACCAGGTCATCATTCGGGACGACGCCGATGGCTGGGGCTTCGAATGGAAGCGGCTCAGCTCCGCGGTCATCGTTACCGCTGTCAAGACTGACTCGGCCGTACCAGGGCTTGTGCTCCGGGAGGGCGACGAGATACGAGGGTGGCTCGTCGTGGACCCCTTCACGGGCCAAATGGCGACCGAAGTCAAAGTCGATGTAGATGCTGTACTCAACGATACTTCCTCAACCTGCATTGCGCTGCGCACCAAGCCGATGGCCAGGCCGTACACGAGCGAAGAAACTGCGCGAATTCGATACCGGCGCGTGATTCCGCTCAAAGCCAAACGCAAGTGGCAAGATGCTCTCAGGGCATATGACAAGGAGCAATGCACCAAAGGATCGCGCGAGGTCAAACATCGGGGTCTCACGTCTGTTGCAGCACAGTCACCAGAGACCTCCGACCTCGAAGGTGACGCCTCTGCCTCCGACGACGAGTTGCCCCGCATTGTCATATCGAGGAAGGATCTCTTCAACGTTGTGTGGGTATAATAGATAGCGCGGACGTCGCGATAATGCGGCAAATGACTTGCAGACGAGCACCAGATCGTTCAGGCAATCAATCATCGAGTCAGCCTGGAATAAGATATGGGATTCTATGGGTTCTACACTAACTATGCGAAACGCTGTGTCGGCGGCCAAGGACGGCCTCGAGCATCTTCATGCGGCCTTGATACGACGCGGCGACGGGGCCCTTGAGCTCCGAGTACGCGACGCCAACGTTAAGCACGGCGAGGGCCGCGTCCAGTGCCACGTGCACAAGCTCCTTGGCGAGGAGGAAGCACGCCGCGGGCACGCAGGGCGACGCAATCGACGGCCACTTTTGCCGGAGCGCCACCGCGCCCGCGAGGTACCACAGCGCGTCGTTGTGCGTTGCGGGGTCCGGCAGCAGCAGCAGCCCGAATAGCGTCCACGCGTCCAGCCGCATGTGCGCGTCGCGCTCGGTCGCCACGTCGGCGTCGTCGGCCGTCCAGCAGGAGGGCTGGTCGTGCGGGAACGGCATCGGCGGCGGTGCCCAAGCCCCAATCTGCGCGCGACACACGCGGCGGAAGAGCGCGAGGGCCTCGGGGGGCTTGGGCCGCTCCGAGCCAAGGTATAGCAGGTCGAAGGGCAGCAGGGCCAAGCGCGCGTCAGGTGCCTCGGCGTAGTACGTCGCGCGGTCTACCAGCAGCGCCACGTCGTCATCTTGCGCCTCGCTTCGCCTACCGCTGCGCCTAAGCCACCGCCAAGTCCGCCAACGTACAGAAACAGCGCGTGTCGGAGCAGTGAGCGCACGGTACGCGCCGTTTCGGGTCCGTCCAGGGCCAAGCAGGCGGCCAAATGCACGCACGCATCGAGCCGCGTCGCCCGCGGGGCCATTGCTGGTGTTCGCGCGTGCGCCGTGATGAGCCGCTGGCAGTAGGCCGTCGCGCGCGGGATGTCGAGCGCTCGGAAGCTCAGACGCGCCACGTGCAGCTGCAGCTGGTAGGTGCGTTCGGCGACGCCGACGGCGGCCTCCGCCCGCAGCGCGAGTGCCAGCGCGGTGGCCGGCTCAGTCCACTGCTTCGCGACGCTTGCGCTCCAGAGGTAGAGAACCCAATTGGGTTGCGCCGCGAGGCAGCGAGCCGCAACTTGCTCGAGCGCCCGCCGCTGCACGCGCACGTCGTGCCAGTCGGTCTCGTCCTCGGACGACTCGTCGGACGTGGAGCTGCTCGGCGGGGGCGTCACTTTGGCGCGGAGGCGGTGGTGGAGGAGCGCGGGTGACGCGTTCATAAGCGCAAGGCCGGCCCAATGCGCCCGGTGGTGCGGCTGCGTCCACGCGTCGTACAGCAGCTGCATGCCCGCGGGGATGTCCACGCGCAGCTGAAGTAGCTGCAGCACCCACTGGTATTCGCCGGGCACGACGGCGCCGAAGAGATGGAATACGCCGAGTCCGAGGCGCGCGCGGCCGAGAAGTTCACTCTGCACCGCGGTTGGCAATGCTGGCGATGGCAGAGCGGCGTGCAGCGCACCGTAGAGGCAAAGACTACGGCGCAGTGCGGCCACAGCGGGGTTGACGCTCGTGCGCAGAAGGTGTGCGATGCCGGCCAGCGCAAGGGCTTCGGCGAGCGCGGCGTCATGCAGCAGCTTGGAGGCGACGGAGCACTGAGGCAGCTCAGCGAACTGCGCTGCGATCTCAACGGCTCGCTCGGCATCGTCAACGGCTTTCTAGCAGGCAGACATCTAGGCAAAAGAATTACAGCGCAGTGTACCTGTGTGCAGAGCTCGTCCTGGGACACAAGCGCGCGGAGGAATTGCAGCTCGGCCTTGAAGACGCTGACCATGACGTCGGCCCCCAGTGGGATCTCGGCCAGGTGGGCATAGGCTTGGTCGAGGTGGTTGCGCAGCATGCACGAGACGGCCTGGTCCATGCGGTCGGTCAGCTCGGCGGCAGACATGAAGTGGACGGCGCCCCGCACGCCGTGCATCAACCGCAGCTCAAGTTGGCCTAGTTTCTCGTCCTTCAGGGTGAGCTCCGTCGCCTACAACTCGGTAAGAAAGGGTCTAATCCGACGAGTACGTCTAGCGTTCGAAGGGCAAGCTGCGATGATGAGAGATGGTCGGTGGGTTGGCCGTCCACAGCAACAAGCTGGTGCCCCACGTGCAATGCATCCCAGCCGGCAGTCCCGGAAGCGAGCGCAATGTTGGCCAGCACCTTGGCAGCGTCAAAGCTCTTGACGACATGGCATTTGGCGAAGAGGCCCTTTGCAAAGCTGATGCAGCCCCAGTGGACGTCCGGCGACGTTCGTCGGACCTTGTACTCGCCCGGCCCGAGGATGTCCATGCACCGACGCTGCATGCAGAAGTATGACCAGCGCCAAGCGGAATGAGTACATCCGGATACATTTTGTATCCGGATGAAGAGGATTTTCACCGAGTCCGAAGTTTCTCACGTGATAGATTTGTTGTCCACACGGCAACAACGTCCAAGCGCTGTCTCAATCGCCTCACAAGGGCGCAACTGGCCTTCCATTGCAGTAGTTGCAATGCACGTGGCTCCTTGCTTTGCTAGCGACGAGGTGGTGCCGATGAAGGCTCTCTTGGCATGAAAATCTTTGTTGCCTTTAAAACCAACCGAATGATTGCGAAGGCAGCACTGACGTGTGCTGCATGCTCCTTCTGGTGGACAATGAAGGTTGTCTGCACGACGAACTGCAGCAACCAAACGATACCAGACTCCATCTCTAATCGTAATGGATCACATTTGATGTATTTCATCAACGCAAATGCGCACCAATGTATTGTGTTTTCCCGCGGAATTTCTTCATAGATGTGGTTCGAATAGGTTTACTCGGGACTACAAACCGGCAGTGAGCCTCGCGGATTTAAGCTGCCGAGCGCTGCCCTCCAATGTGCACCGAGAGGTGGATCCATCTTCTCATGTTGGTTGATTCACATGGCGTTCGCTGGTGTTTCGTCCGTTGTGGAGGCTACCTCTTAAACTGAATTCCATGCTGAGTGTCAATGACAGTTGATTTGGTTTTTGTATGTTGATGGCTTGGTGAATATCTTATCCATTTCAACAGGTCATAAGTTGGTTCATGCTGGAGGAGCGCAAGGGTCGCGGACGCCGACGCCACGGCTTGGAGCGGCCGCTTCATCCCAAGCAAGTCGCTGTCATCATGATCTTTGCAGCCTCCTTGCTATGTGTGGGCCTCTCAATGCACCTCCTCTCAAATGACCAGGCTGCAACAGTTGTTGGACTGTGCACGATAGCAACGGTGGTGATCAGCCTCTTCGGCATCACGGCGACATTCTTCGTGCGCGTCTCGATGGCTGATACATTTGCCCCTGTGACGCCTCGAAAAGTACTCCCAAATGAAAAGGTATTGCACTGCCGCGTGTGCGACCGCACGGTCAACAGTCGCACGAAGCATTGCATCTGCTGCGCCAAATGCGTCGATGGTTTCGACCACCACTGCGACTACCTCAACGCTTGCGTCGGCACAGCAAACATCAGTTGTTTCCGAAAGCTTATCCTTTCCAGCATTATCTACCTCATCGCACAAACCACCCTCGCGTGGTACACCCTTGCAACGCAGACTCTCGAATCGAGGTGGGCCAATGCATCTTGGTTATGGCCTGTGTAATCAACTGCTGCTAGTGTCGCCAAGGTCATCCTACTGCTTTCTCTTCCCTCGAGCGCAGGCCTCGTGGGCCTCTTCGTTCTGGCCGGCTTCCAGACATACATCTTTGCATCCGGTACGTCCGTCGACGTGTAGATCCACCGCCAGAATCAACTAGGCATGACAACCTTCCAATTTGCTGTGCACTTGGCGCAGAAGAAGCGCAAACGAGTGACACAGAAGCTCAAGGTCCCCACGGTACGTTCGAAGCCTCCACAGCAGCCCATCCACACAATATCGAGGCAGGCGACGCCGATGGTCACCGCCGAAAAGTCCGAGCCCGCGACTTTGCACTTGGTCTAATCGGCAACTTCAATTTCATTAAATATACATACAGCTTGCAAGAGTTAGGCGCCCGAGGCGGCGGCCACACCGTCGTACCGGCAGACCAAACCATTGAGCTCCGAGATAAGAGTGTCGAACTCGAAGGCGTCGGGCTTGACGACCTCTGGTAACGGCTCCTCCACGGGCTCTTCGAGGACGTGGTAGTACTGTTCACAGGCCTCCTCCATGGCCATCTCAATGCTGGCCACCTCGGACACACTGGCCTTTTGGTGCTCCACGCATCGCGCGAGCAAGTTCTCGACGTCCTCGAGCTGCGACACAAGCTTTTGCTGCTTGACAGACGGCAACTGGAGAAGTGGCGTCGCGATAGACGTGAACGGGACGGCCCACGAAGTGGTGGCCGGGGATGTTTCGATCACATCCACATGGAGCATGTTGGGGTCGTCCCACGAGGCGGGTTTGGGAACATTGTCGTCGACGCAGCCTGTAAAGTATTGGTCAAGGATCCACGCCTTGCTCTCGTCAATTTCACGAGCCTGGCGCCGCAGCGCCATCTCCTGTGCCGCCGCGACCTTTTGCGCGTATTCGCACTGCGCTGTGAGCTTGGCGATGGCGTCATCAAACTTGAGCTGGGCTTGTGCAGCCTGTCGCCGCAAGTACTGGTTCTCCGAGTTGACCCCGAGAAGCTCAAATTCCTTGACAGCGAGGTCGCAGCGCATTGTCACGAGCTGACTTTCCAGGCGAAGGACTTCCTCTTGCAGCAGCTTATTCTCGTGCTCGTAATCCGTGGTGGGCTTGGGCGGTGCCGTCGCGGGGAAGTCCATAAAGAGGGGAGCGGCTACAGGCACAACTCGATCATGGTCCTCAAAGTCGGGCACGTCAGTACCACGGAACGGACTCTCGAGCGCGAGGACCTGTACCGGGCCCCGCGTGAAGCAAACGTTCGGCGCGGTCTTCTTGCTCATGAAGAATGGCAGATCAGCCTTGGGGCTGCGGCTCTTCTTGGTCGTTGTCATGCTTCTTCGTCGGCTTTAATGCAACTGCCCCTCGCAAGAAGAGGACGGCCAAGTACTGTGTACGTAACCCATGCTCTCTCGCCCCGATCCCACTCATCGCCCCTGCTTTCTCGATTCTTTCCCACACTAAAATCACCCAAGATCGGGTACACTGCCATGGAATGCGTGCGAGGCAACGCCTTGAATCAGCAGACGGACCGACGTCAGCGGCGGCAAAAATTGCGTGCAACGCGAGCGTGGGTTACTGCGGAGTGACTCCACTTGCCAGTGCATTACCACGCGTGAGCGCTCGAGTGCGCAGACAATAATGTCCGAACCCACTCTGCTGGTCACACCACAGCAACTATTAGGGTCCATGAGCCATTACGTTCCTCCTTGCGAGCGATCAATTATGCAAGGGGGACGGATTCCCTCCCATGGCCCTATCAGCCTTGCTACTTATCCAGAAAGTAGACATTGAATGCACTGTCAATTCTTATCAGGAGTGGCGTCTTGGCTGCAAGACTGCAAGACCACACGCGGACGCGTCAAGTGGCACTGCCGACAGAGTAATGAACGGTGGAGGCTTTGTCCATTCCCTGAACGCCGCTCGTGGTGCACGCGGTCCGTCCCTTCAATTCCTTGGCGACGGTGCTGGGATATGGCAGGCAAATATGAGTCAGTCTGGGGAAATGCGAGAGCAACACAGATGCCTCCCTGCTGTACGCAGTATACAAATTGCAAGTCATAAAATGCGAAATGCACAGGAGGAAAATTTACAAGCGGCAGATGGCGGCGGCTTGAGCCAGCGGCCACGAGGGCCCTCGCGGACCATCACCTCCCGGCGGTCACCACACTGACTGGATGCTACTTCTCCACGTGGCTGCGCCATGGGTTCGATATGGAACGTCGCCTGCCGCCATTGCTTGGACGCGGAAGGGATCTTGGGTGGGTTCATGGTGCGCAGAAGCTACACAGAAGTTGGACGAGCGCAACAGCATTGTTGACGGCAACGGAGGCTTGCGATTTGAGCTGCTTATTCGACTACCACTACTAATTATGTACACAGGTTGAGGGTTTAGGCCTCGTTGAGAGAAATCGTCTTCATGATGCGGCCCGTGACGACATACGGGTCCATGTTGGAAGCGGGGCGGCGGTCCTCGAAGTAGCCCTTGCCCTCGGCCTCGGCCGTGCGAGGGATGCGAATGGACGCACCACGGTTGGCAACACCGTAGGAGAACTGATCGATCGACGCAGTCTCGTGGCGGCCCGTGAGGCGGCGCTCGTTGCCAGTGCCATAAGCCGCAATGTGCACCTTGTGCTTCAACTTCAACTTCTCGAGGGCCTCAATGATCTTGACCATACCGCCGTCCTCGCGCATCGCCTTAGTGCTCACGTTCGTGTGGCAGCCAGCGCCGTTCCAGTCACCCGGGATCGGCTTAGGGTCAAACGACACGATGACACCGAAGTCCTCGCAGACGCGGAGGAGAATGTAGCGCGAGATCCACATTTGGTCACCGGCATCAATGCCAGTGCAGGGACCGACCTGGTACTCCCACTGGCCGGGCATGACTTCGGCATTGATACCAGAGACGCGAATACCGGCATAGAGGCACGCACGGTAGTGGGCATCGGCGATGAGACGACCGAAGGCCGAGTGAGCACCCGCGCCGCAGTAGTACGGGCCCTGGGGACCAGGGAAGCCACCACGGGGCCAGCCATAGGGCGTGACCTTGTCGGCCTCAAAGAGGGTGTACTCCTGCTCAATGCCAAACCACGGGACCTCCTTCTCGCACGCCTTCATGACGCGAGCGGCGTCGAAACGCGTGTTGGACGGAATCGGCGTCATGTCGGGCTTGTAGCAGTCGCACATGACGAGGATGTGGTTACCGCGGCGGAAAGGATCCTTGAAGATAGCGGCGGGCTTGAGCATGACCTCCGAGTCCTGGCCGGGCGCCTGGCCCGTGCTGGAACCGTCGAAGTTCCAGATCGGGAGCTCCTCAACCGACGCAGGGTACTTGTCGAGCGTGCGCGTCTTGCAGCGGAGGTCCTCGCCCGAGCCGCCGACCCACACATACTCGGCCTGGATGAAGCTGCCCGTGTCGAGCTCCATGTACTTGTCGTAGACAGCGCGATCGAGCTTGCTCATGGTCGACTTGGGTATGAGGATGGAAATCTCAAAATGCACCTTGGCGAGGAATATCCTCTCAGATCCACATCGCCCACATTTTTATACCCGTTGTCTCGCTCCCAGTATACCTTGCCGTGTATTTTAATTCCATGACTCGTAATCATACGCAGATCTTGATCTCAAATGCCGGCCGCTCATTGGCTGCTGCCTGCGGTCGAAAGGGAAGTTTTGTGTGGTCGCTTGGTGGGCAGTTCCATCCGGATACGCTCCTACCGTTGTTTCGCAGTTCCGGATAAACGGATGGCGACGCTCCGGAGCCGTGAGCACGTGTCCGGGTGAACTGCGAAAAACGAAGTTCGAAGGACTTCGACGCGCGCCACGTCATGCGTTTGAAGATATCGGGTACAGTACGAGCGGACTGAAGGCCAAACCTGGTGTTCGTATGTCGGCGTACGTGACCGAACGTACTACATCCATCGTACAATCAAGGCGAGATCTTTCTTGTGGCATGGCGGCCGCGCACGCATGTCGGGTGCCGTGGACATGTCGATCATGTCGATGGCCGAAGGGATGCAAGAGTTGAACTTGCTCATCTGACGTGGCAGCGGTACAAGCCGGGGGAGGAGAAAGATCCGCGCCAAAGGTCCATGCCCACAGTCACCCAGTGGCTTGAACCATCAGCTGCCTGAATGTGCCGTTGTGAAATCGCCAAGACGGAGACGCTTCTCGTCAGACATGCGAGCGCGGCTCACGAGAAGAAACCCTCAATCTTGGTATTCAGGCCACAGACATTAGGATTGAATGACAGACGACGCACAACGTCTACTTGCATCTCATCCCACTGCTGTTCTTTCTTGCTTGCGGAAGGCAGGGCAAGCAGAAAGGCAGAAAGCAGTTGAGCTAACGGGTGCCTTGCTCCGCGTCGAGTGCTTATCGTCATCTAAGAGCATTGAGGCCCCGAACTTGAATTACGCGAAAATATTCGCCCAGCATGGAGGCGGCCTATGTGCACCGCCATATTTCCAGCACTTTCCAGGGTCGACGATGGTCTTCATTCTCTGGCTGCTTGCTACCGGCACTAATTTTGTTCTCGTAATTTCTTTTGCGTGTGGACATTAGTCTACCATGCTCCATCCACAAAAGACAAGGCCGGAGCTCCTTGCATCGTTCGAGCGTTTGACATGGCGGACTCATACCAGTAAATGTTTGGGGGCGCGGATGGATGCGTGCGAGACCAGTTCAGTCCATCAGTATGACGATGAGCGCTCGTTTGCTGGATTGCCGTTATTTAATCAGCAGACATGTTGTAAGCGCAATGGTGGAGGGTTCGCACATGTTGTGATTATACCCAGCGCCCTTAGCGCGCCGTGCTGGCCAGGGCGTCGTATAGACTGTGAAGTATGCGGCTGACCTGTGATTTGTCCCTCGCGTGCAAATGGCATGAGTATACTCGTGACAAGAGGTACTTCTAGGGCCATTGCTCATGAAGAACGTTTGCATGAGTATTTTGTTGTAAATGAATGCTTTTTAATCCGTGGAATTGCATCTCTTGGACTCGATCAATCCAGTTGAAGCTGCTTGTATGAGGAATGGCATGGCATTTGAGCTACAATTTGGCGTGAAAGTCTACTCGCAGAAGTTTCTGGACGAAGGGACTGACCACCGCAGGCGCAGGAGTTGGCGCAGTTGGGGTTATAGGAGCTATACTACATGTCGAGCTTCAAACTAATTAAGTGGTTTGTCAAGTCGATAGAATAACCGATATGGTGCTTTCAAATCTGATGCATGTGCACGCTGTGCGTCTTGCGGTGGCTGCAACAGCGGCAGTGAAGATAGCATGCGTCCAAATGCAGCTGAAGGGCGTACAATCAAATTCTCAGATCGTGGTGGCATCCTAGACACATTAAAATACTGAAATATGTAAGTGAAAGCTGCCCTACTGGGGTGCCAACTTTCGCCAATATAACACAAGCAAGCAATTGCTTCCCCGTAAGGAATCGCCGACAAGTGGCCAACGTTTGCACAACGGTAGGTGCGACTCAAATATCGCGACCAAGTTGAAACCAACGCAACGCAATATATCGCCTCTTTGCAGGCCCAAACACGCAATTGCTGTTTCAGGTCGTCCTTGAGCTTTCCATTTGCCTGTTGTTTCAGATCAGATTCAAAAATGCTTCATTCAAGTCTTCAACATGAAGCAAACCAATGACAGCTCGTGCCGCTCGTCAAAGGAATCAATTAAGATTTTTGTTCAGGGTTATCCACTCTCGAGGCGCCAGATCGAGAAGCTGCCGACGAAGCTCATTACAGTTCCCAAGACGGCATCCGTAGTATGCACTATCCTCCTTGCGATGAATGCAGATGCAAGCCTTGAAAACAACTCTAACGCAAACGGTTGTATGGCATATCATGTCAAGCCACCCGTTAGGTTCTTGCGGCTTTTCTCCCGTAGAACTCGTGTAGTCTGATGGATCTATCGCTTGCGCAGGGCGCTTTCTACGTTGGTCCTCCTGGAAGGTTTCGGGCGATGACATGGAAACTCCGACACACAGGCCAATTTTGAGAAAGCGCGTGTTTTGAACCGATTTCCGACAGCCAATCAGACACAGTCTTGAATTTTAGCCAATTAAAACCCGGGACTCACTGCCCGAGACCACTAGCACCACGGCCATGGCATCGTCCCAGCGCGTCCCGCTTCTCAAGCCCAAAGGAACTCGCAAGCCCACGCGCGTCTCGATCGGCCCTCGGTCCAAGCCGTCCCAGGGTACCTTCGGTGGCCAGCTGCGCTTTCTAATGCGAATGAACTAGGCGCATCGCAGTCACAGCCGACAGTGTCCGACGCGCCAGCCTCTAACCAAACCCACGCATCGCCTGTGCGCGAGACTCGGACACGCTCCAACTCATTCTCTAAGGCTAAGTCTACCACTGAGACCTCGCCTGCCAAAGAGTCCCTTCATGCACCATCCGAGTCGAAAGCTGTGACGCCGAAAACCCCGCCCAGTGCAGCCAAGACGTCGGTGCCTGTTCGCGCTCCGATACGCATTCAAATCGGTGGTGTCATTGCCCCGGGTGGATCTTTTGGCGTCACGGCAACTCCGCGAGCAACTCCTCGAACGAGCTCGCCGCGCAACCCCGTGCGATTGCAGCCAGACGGACGGAACATCATCGCCATTGTAGGCGGCGCCCACCAGCACTCCAGCCGCTGTTGATAACCCTAAACAGTCCCCCACGCCAAAGCGACTCGTACGCTTCGCTAAGACAGCATTGGTTGCTCATTCCTTTGCAGAGCAAGCTCTCGGCGCCAGGCACCAAGCCTTCCGCGAGCCTCCTGACTCCTGCCGCTGTGCTCGACGCTAAGTCAGTGAAAACCAAGGTGGAAGCGCCGAAGAAAGGCACCGCAAAGAAGAAAAAAGCGCCCTCTTCCACCGACGAGCCCAAGGTGTCTCTCTCCCTGGGCGCTTTCGTCTCATCCGCAGCAGGCCAAGCGCGCCAAGAAGCCGCGCGTGAAGATCCAGTCGGACGACGAGCACCAAGACGATGACGATGACGACGACGACCGACCGCTCCGCGTAGGCGCGGCTGCAGACTCCGCTCGTCATCGCTCGTTTCCTAGGCGCCGAAAAGCACTCGTAGCCGCAAAAAGGTCCACAAGCTCGCAATTGTACGTACCTCTTTTGAATGCGCGGCTTCTCACCAGACCTGCCGTAGGTGTCTGCCAAGGAACGCGTCCTTGCGTACGCCAATCCTCTCCTGCACGACGACACGGGTGAGCTCCGAAAGGTAGCCTTCGATGCACTGGCGCTAGCTGCAACCGGTCATAGCCATTAACCCACAAGTCCCGGGCCACGCCCAAGCTTCTCATGGATGAGGTGCCCGAGTCCGAGGACGAGCTAGCGGCGGAAGCCAAGATCGCGCGCATGACTATGGGGCAGCTGGCGCTGACCGTCCCCAAGGGCGTCCGCGCTGACGCCGACGCCGAGGTGCTGCAGTGTTCGACCCCCAGAGGCCCAAGCTTGCTGCGTAGGAAGAAGACGAGGGCGACGACCACATCGCTAAGAAGACGCGGGTGGCCTCCTCGTACGGCTTGCTCCGAGCTTTGTGATCATCGAGCTGTAGAGGCGCACCGCGGGTCGAGTTTATTGACGGGCGCATCGTCATCAGCGAGAGCAGCCTCACGGTGCATGATGATGAGCTCACGATCGGCCATGAAGGGAGCGACGCCGACGAGGCCGACGGAAGGGCGCGGCGGCACTCAGGCGGAG
>JNBR01000013.1:22622-44031 GCA_002081595.1 Achlya hypogyna
GCGCGGAGACTGAAGTGCCCTTGACGACTGGTGGCGCAGGATACCTTGCAGGCCGAAGAACATCGAAGCGCTGGACCCACCCGGAGACGACTCAGTTTTACTACGCGCTCAGCCAGGTCGGTGCTGACTTTACCCTCATGGCGACGCTCTTTCCGCGCCGGACGCGACAAGAGCTCAAGATTAAGTTCAAGTCGGAGGAGAAGGCCCGGCGATCGCTCGTGGACATTGCGCTTTCGGCCGCGGCGCGGCCTCTAGGTGAGTATTGTGTGCGCGGGGTGCGCTCATGTTGCTGTCTGGACAGACCAAGACATTGTCGAGATGGTGACGGGTATTCTAGCCAAAGAAAAGCAGGTCAAGGAGCGCCGGCGCCTCGCCGACGACGACGAGCTGGAGGAGGACGAGGTCAAGGAGATGCCAGATATGTTTTAAAGCATATGCCTACTCTTCTTGCGTGGGCACGACTTCAGAGCGGAAGTACTGCTTCGGACGTTTATCCTCGGGCAGGTTCATCGTGTCGAGGATGCGTTGCTGCTGCTTGAGCTTCTCGGCCTGTGCTGCACGGCAGATGGTCCAAGACGCGCCAGAGACGCCCAGGAATGAGTAGAGTGCGTAGTCACAAGCTGTCTTGACCTGCTTGGTGATGCGAAAGCGGTGGACGCCGATGCCCGCGCCTGTAGCGATGCCCCATAGCAGCGCGGACCGGAAGCACGGCTCGGAGCGGATGTCCGTCATGCACCACTCCTCTTCAAAACTCTCCGCGCGCCAGCCGGTTAAACCGGTTAAACCGCCAAACGTATTTATGCCGAAATTCACATAAGGAGCTTGCAGCTATTTCCGCGCTCTCAGCACCCGACACCGTGGCGGCTGCCAGTTGGGGTCCTGCGTGGTACTGCACATGCACACGGCTGGGAGCTGCTACTGAATATCAGTCAATGGTAGACGCTGCAATGACGACAAGAGGCACGTTGCCTCCTTGGTTTATTATATTTGGTGTGTGCTTACTTCTTCTGGCGCTTGTTCGCAGGGGCAGCCTAGGGAGTCGTTAAAAAGCTGCTTGTAGTGTCATGAGCGGTAGTTAAATGTACCTTCTTGGCTGCCAGCTTGGACGAGATCTTCTGGAAGCCCTTTGACGCAGGCTTCTCGGCAGCCTTTTTGGGGGACGGTTTGTCCTTCTTGGAGACCAGTTTCGGCTTCTTGGCCACCTCCTCTTCTTCCTCTTCTTCCTCTTCATCTTCTTCCTCCTTATCTTCCACCTCGGCGTCGTCCGCTTCATCCTCGTCGTCGCTGACCGGGGGCAGGCCTTCGTAGAACTCCTCGCCAATGCCTTCGTCCACGGTCTTGCGCTTCTTCGGTGCCGCCTCATCGTCCTCGTCCTCGTCTTCGGCGTCGGAGTCGACGAGCTGACGGTTGAGGAACTCGAATTTGTTGGCATCGAAGTCGTCCTAGAATACCCTTAGTACGGCTGCTGCACGACCACAAAGGACACACGTCTTCCTTGCCAGCCTCGTCTTCGTTGAAGAACTTGACTTCCTCCTTGAGACGCTGGAACTTTTTGCCCGCCATGTGCTTCTCGACCTCGGCCGGGATCTTGTTGAGCACGATGCCCGTGACGTTGCAGTAGAGGCACTTGGGTTTGCGCCGGTGGCTCACGATGTACGGCTCGTACTGCGAAAAGTCGTAGCTGTACCACTCGGTGGCTTTCTTGAAGCGCTTCGAGTTGATGTGCGCCGTGATCACGTCCACGCGCGGTGGCATCTCATGACCCGTGGCGCTGCACTTGACGCGCACGACCTGCGCGTCGTTGGCGCCCGCCACCGTCACGACCTCCAGCGACTCGTTCGCTGCCACAAGCTCCTGCACCGCGGCGTCCACCTCCATCTTGATGCTCTTGAAATGACAAATCCAGGTGATTGGCTGATGGTTCCACCGGATAATGCAACCGGATCGAGTTTGAGTGGCCGCGAATCGGAGCCAATCAACGAGGGGCAAAGATCGCCAAGATGGTCAGGGACGTTGGGCAGCCGCTGCGCCGAACAACGAGGGCATTCGGGAACCCCGAGCTCGACGAGCCCCTCGCACCGGAATTGCTCATGACGACGCAACCATGCACACCCAGATCCTCGATTCAAGCGACAGGGAGATCCTGCGGCTAAGAGCTTCGCTTCACAGCTGGAGATACAACGCTGACAAAGATGCCATTGCCCTTGATCTCAGCAGTCACAAGCGGAAAGTATGCTGTAGCTAGCTAATGTACTATGACTAAAAGGTTTGTAAACGCGGCGAGAGATTGCCCGGTAGCGCAGTCGGGAATGCTACACGACAACCTAACAGCCATTTTCATACAGCCATGCACTCTGCGGCATGAAGCGAGTTGTCGACGAGGGGCAGACCTTAGTTAACGTTTTAGTGCAGGGTTCTCTTCAAGCGTCTGGACATCAACCCAGAAACAATTCCTGCCCCCGACATCCTGTTGCCGCCACCTTGATTTAATCTCCAGGAAGAGCGAAGGAAGAAGCATGAGAGTAAATGAACCCGAAGTGAGTACAATTACACTAGTCCAGCGGAACCTTGCTGAGTGTGAGCACTGCAAGGCTTTCGCTGTAGTAGCCCTCTGCGACGCGCGCCTGAAGTAGTGACGCTGCACCTTGAAGCAAATCGCTGCAAGCATCATCAACGATGAGCGCCCCCTTCTTCATGCCGTCAAGCTCAATCAACTGTCCTCGACTGTTCTTGACAAACGCGATAAAGTGATGCTTCACATCGTCACCGCTTGAGGCCTGATCTGTCTGGCCTTCGTTGGCATGATGCTTGTGGACCTCTTGAAATTCGCGCATCGTCTCGAGCATCAGCGCGCGAGCCTCGGGGGTTTGGTCTTTCGTCGCAGCGGCAAACTTCGATAGAATGGAGCCGTCATGGATCTGAACTGCATCCGTGTTGTTGAGAACGGCATGAATGCACGCAATGACGCCGCATGCATAATCCAGCTTCGGCGTCTGCTTCATGTAGTAGCCGTCCGTAGTCACAGGAATGCCATCCGTCGGCGTCTTCTTGAGCGACTCAAACGTAACAATCACTGCAGCCACAGGTCGGGGCACGAATCCGAGGCAGTCCTCGTCCAGGCCGAAGACCTCGCTGACGAACCAGTCGCTGGGGAGCCCGAGGTCGCGCAGGTACGACGTAAAGACGTCGGGGTTGCTTTCGAGGGGCGGCCAGTTGAACGCGTCTGTCATCCTGCACGAGCGAAGAAAAATGATCTTGCATCGGCCCTAGTGATACAAACATCAAGTCGAGTCCGTTGAAGCCTCGTGGGTGTTGGTCGTTCCGACCAGTGGGCTGCTCAGCCCAACCAGATTATTGCCGTAAAAAGGGTCAACGTTGGCGACCGACACCCCGGCAGGCTTCCGACTCTGCCCGACATGGTGGCGGGTGGTGCTTGCTCACAACGATGGAGCTCGGATGGAACACCCGAGAGCCATCCACAGTACCGCCATGGGCTCGCCTGCGCATAGATCAGTCGTGGCGTATCTTATTCCGCAATGATGGCCCTGTCTAAGAGAACGCAACTTTCAGCACTTAGAAATGAGCGAATGTCGGCTGGCTGGCGATTGACGGGCGTGTGCTGCACTTGTGCTGCGTAAAATTGCAGCTTGTGGTCCAATTTGTAGGGAGCTTTGGCGTTGCTGCTCCACGGTCCCTTGGCGTTGTAAAAATCGTCTCGGGATGCAATCGTTGAGTGGCGTGCTTTTAGCTGGTACAGATGCGCACGTCCGGATACGCGCCAATCAACGAGCGGAGGTTTGGTATACAAACGCCAAGAGACTCGAAAGTCGGGTCGTCGCCATTCATCGTTTTCGAAGTCGCAAGATGAACTCGGACAAAGCGTTCCAGGATGCGTCGCACGAGTACCTCCTCGCGCGCCAGCGCATGAACGAGAAGGTCAACCGGTGCAAGGAGATCGAGCTCAAGATGCAGCACACGCTGCGCGAGATCCAGGCTGCCTACTCGGAGAAGGGCGAAACGCTTGCCAAGACTGTGGGCACCCTTCACCTCACGATCGCCGAAGTGGCTGGTGAGACCATCGAGGGCGCTGTCATTAAGGTGGCCATTGAGCCTGAGTCTATCCCCGACTTCGAAGAGCTTGAGGATGACGCCGCCGCCGCTAAGAAAAACCAGGTGGCGTGGACGGGTGAACTCCCGGCCAACTTCGTCTTTGATGCCATTCAGTCGCGCGAAGCCATTGTGCGCATCACTGTCGGCGAGGACGACGAGGAGAAGGATCCGATTAAGGAGTTTACGTTCCCGATCGCTTCGCTCTTTCGCGAAGACATGAAGAAGTGGTTCCACGTTGAGGAAGTCGTTGCCACGGCCGCTGTCGAAGAGGTCGCCGCCGCTGAAGCCACGGTCGAAGCCACTGTCGAGGCTACAGTTGAAGTCACTGAGGAAGAATCCACCGAGGCTGTCGAGGAGGCGCATGTCACGGAGGCCGGCGAACCCTCGTCCGACAAGGTTGAGGCTGAAACCGAGGAAGAAGTAGCTGCCGAGGCCGAAGCCACCGAGTCGGAAGCCATCACTGAGGCCGGCGAGACTACGGAGAAGGAGGAAACCACGGCCACCGAGACCGTTGAGACCGCCGCCGCCGGTGAGCAGGAGGCCAACGCGCAGGCTGCTTCGGAGGAGGTCGTCGCCGAAGAGCCTGTTGCCGCTGCTGCCGTGGAGGCCGCCGAGGAGGCCGCCGCTGCGCCGGAGGAAGCTGCCGTCGAAGCCGCCACCTCTGAAGAGACGCAGGAGGTTACGACCGCCGCTGTTGTTGAGGCCGTTGCCACCGAGGACACATCCGCCCGCGTCCACGTGCACGCGTCATTCATTCTCTCGGAGATTGAGGCCCTCGCCCAGAAAGCGATCTCCCTCTCCAAGGAGAAGAACGAAATGGACATCGAGATCCGCCTCTGCGATCAGGAGCTCAGCAGCGCCCGCATCCGCTACGAGCGTCTTAAGGCGAGCCAGAAGGCTGCTCTCGGCTCGAGCGCGGCCACGATGAAGAGCAAGTTGAGCCTCCAGCGCGCCGTGCCCAAGCCTAAGTCGTTCTACGAGCGCACCACCGCGGCCATCGGTTCGACGTTCACGCCCCAGCGGCGATCGCTCGCGTGGAGCGTCGGCTTCTTCGTCGTCGTCTCGGCCTTCTTCCACACAAACGGTGACGAGCTCATCATCTAAGCAGCGATAGGGACTCCTGGGGAAAGCAAGGGAAATATAGATTGTTTATATTGCTAACAGCCGTGGGCTTCCGTGTGTATCTACACAACGTTTTCGCTGCCGCTGGGCTTGACGATGGCGGTGGGTGATCCGGGCCGGAACGGCAGCTTGGGGAGAGACGTGGGCTCGTACTCCGGAGGCGCATCGCCCGAGAAGGCCGGGTGCTGGTGTCAAGGTATGGAATCGGACTGGAAAAGAGCCCACGTACGTGGTAGACAACGAAAAAGTTGAAAAAGGCATTGAGGAACAGGAGGACGGCGTCGAGGATTGTAACCCAGTAGGCGCCCATAGATAGCGGCCAAATGGCGATGCTACAGGAACGTGACCCCTGAGCGTGAGGGTGGGATGTACAAGAGGAGGAAGATCGTGCGCGTCTTGTAGCCGTACATGAACCCAAAGTTCTGGCGCATGATCTCGTCCAAGCGGTCCGTCCGGAGCTCGAAACCGAGCAAGAGAAGCCCGAAAAGACTGCATCGAAGCATGAGCCCCTCACGCAGTAGTGAGTGTGCACGAACATGATGTACGTGCTTGCAATAAACGTTTGGAAATTCGTGACGTGCCCTGCTACCCAAGACAAAATGCCAGCCGTGATCGTGCCGGCAGCTAGGACTACGTTTCCGAGCTGCATCACTCGCAGTATGGTTGTCGATTTCGTCTTCTTTATCCTATCAGATTCCATAAGTGACGTCCAGAAGTATTTGCGTACGACGAGCCCATTTCCTCCATGAGATTTTCATGCGCGACGACAGGTGCTGGAGCTTGCTGGCTCGACGTCACCGCAACGTTTGTCGGTGGTAGGCTTGTCGGAGGAAGAGACGTCCGCGGTGCTGCTGGCGACGAGTCCACGGTCACCGGCAGCGGTGTCTAGCGCGCGGTGAGCCAATACTCCTCTGCTCGGGGTACCGTGGGCACAGCAGGCGCGAAGGAAGCGGCCTTGACCGACGGGTCTTCGAAGGGGTTGCTCATGGCGATTGCGGAAATGGCCTCCAGCGGCCCAACGCCGGCAGCCTCCTATTTTTATCCAGACCATAAAAGATCCGTTCAGCAGCTCTCCCATTGGTTGAATCAAGTGCAATTTGCCGTTGAGCAGCTGTTTGATTGGTCCTCACAAACGAACGGGCGACTTGATTGGCTGATAAATCGGACGTGAGGTAATATTATATTCCTTGCCCCCGCTATACTAAATACAAGAGTGGAGGAACTTCTTTAAAATGAACGCGATCTTTGCCGACTTCGTGAAACGACGAGGATTGCGACGCGGGCAGCGGCCTGCCCTGGACAGGGAATGGAAGCGCGATGGGAAGGTGGGCCGTGAGTCATTATGAGAGGTGCCAAATGTATTACAAGGAGAGAAGATTGCGACGACGAGTCCATCGATACTACAAGAGAATCTAGCTTGCCATCACGACCACCACCGTCAAAATGGGTCCGCGAGGATAATTTAGCAGCAGCCACCCTTGTTGGCATTGTTAGCACCCGATGCGCCAAAGCCCGACGGTGCCGCCGATCCCGTCATGCCCACCTTGATACCATGCGCCTAAGGTGGGTGGAGACCATGAGACTCGTGAAATGGGACGCGGTAAGTACTTCGTTGGTCACGTCACAGATGCCGGCTTGGATGTTGGCATGGATCTTTTGCGCCGTCTTGATGAAAGCCTAATGGAAGTGCATGAGCGGACTTCTTGCAGCAAACGTCGGACATCTTCGACGTTGGCGGCAGTCTTGGCCGACGTCTCAAGAAAGATAAGGCCGTTCTCCTTGGCAAACTGTTCGCCCTCCTTGTAGCTAACAGCGCGCCGATGCTCAAGATCCGACTTGTTGCCAATAAGCATAATGGCCATGTTGGAATTGGAGTTTTGCCGGGCCTCTTCGAGCCACCGTGTGAGGTGGTTGAACGTCTCCCGCCGCGTAATGTCGTACACGAGGAGTGCACCAGCCGCGCCGCGGTAGTACGAGCGTGTGATAGATCGGAAGGACTCCTGCCCAGCCGTGTCCCAGATTTGCAGCTTGATCTGCTTGTTGTCAATGCTGATCATGCGGGCCCCGAACTCGACGCCGATCGTCAAATCGTGCACAGGTTGAAAACGCTTGTCCGTGAACTGGAGCAGCAAGCAGGACTTGCCCACGCCCGTGTCGCCGATGATGATGTACTTGAAGAGGTATGCATACGACATCTACCTGACACATGAACGTCGCGTGGCCTCCGGTGGCATGTACCTCTCGAGAGCTTTTCGGTTGTATGGCAAAAAGAAGTATTCTGACTGTATCCGGATACGCACCTTGCCCTGGCAACGGCCACGGCGCAGTCAATGACTTGCGCTTTGTAGGGGACGGGCCATTTTCGGCCTGCGCCGATCCCTCGCGATAAGGACAGCACGTTGCTGTGTTGAAGAACAACCAGGGCGGCGTATCCGGATGGTCGGGATACGTTTTTCGCTGCCAAGAAGGTGCAAGCAGAGACGACATCGGCGACGCCGTTCATGTCCATGCGAACGCCTGGGCATCGGCGCGGCCTTGGCTAAAAGATATCCCATAGGGACTTGAGGCTATGGGGCTCGAACGCGCTGAACGATGAAGGGTTTCGCTATTTCAGTGTGACAATCATTTTAAAGACTCAAATGCCAACGCGACCGCAGCAGATCCCTTGGCGGGTTGAAGATGGATGAGAGAGGGAAGAGCAGCGCAGTCTGGTCCTTTATTGCCGAGCCGTCGCACTGCGAAAGTTGTTGACGTCAGCACGGTACTTGCCGCACCACGAACAACGTCCGACGTTCGTTCAAAGCTGACGGAGGCCAAGGCCTTGGCATCGCCGAGGCGAATGCTGCTTGAGAGCGGCGGCATGTCGCTTGAGGCCCAAGCCTTGGGGAGACGCAAATCGGCTTGACATTGCCAGTGGAAATTCACGGCGCAAACGCGGTGTATTTGAGCCTGGCGGTGTTATCCGGATACGACGGCGGAGCGATCGCATGTCTTTTTCGCGACCACAAAGCTCAATTTCCCACCGACTTCGCTCCGATGACCTTGCTCCGCGCCCTTCGCATGGCCCGCGTACGTCTTCCTCCAGGCACGTCCTTTGGCTCATGGCAATGTGCGTTGGTAGGCGCCCTTGAAGCGTGCCTTCTCGACGTCGCCGCCGCCCGGCGCTAGCGCCGCGGACAACTCGTCGTTCTTCCAGATCCTCGGCATGGTCGGTGTCATCGGGTGCGTTCGAACGACACGGTGCCTTGTTCACGCGTGATTGTAGTGGCGTAGCCTATGTTTACCGCGACCCTGACGTGCTGCCGGCGTCCATCAAGCAGTTCCTTCCGATCCAGGAACCCCAAGGAAAGAGCATGACGCTCGAAGAGTACGAGGTGTGGCGCGCGAGCCAAGCAATTCCCAGTGGCTCTGCCGCCATCACTTCCTCGAAGAAGTATGCGCAAATATCTCTCGCTACTGCAGCGGTATTGAACTCTACGTAGACAAGAGGTTGTCGAGGAGATCCCGACTGCGATCGCAGAAGAGGTTGTCGTCGCCACCGAAACGGTGACCCGCGAATCGCTCCTCAAGGCCCTCGATGAAGCTCGTGAGCAGGAGGCCAGCTTCATCGCGGAGCTCAAGGCCAGCCGTGCCAAGCCCACGGACGAGGAAAAGGAGATGCTGACCGTCTTTAAGAGTGAGAAGGCACGTCTCAAGAAACAGCTCAAGGCGCTCGACAAGAAGTAAATTGATCACGACCGAAACATGATGTCTGTGCGTAAGACGTACTTCTCGCCTCGTGTCACTAGCTCGCCTTCGTGCTCGAGGCAGTGCTCGCCGTGGCCGTGCATGAGCGCCTTGCCCGTGTCCGGCCCAACGTCCAGCACTGGCGTCGGGCCCTCGGCCTTGCCCTTCCGGGCCTTTTTCTTCGGGTTGTGGCTGGTGCTCGTGTAGAAGAGCGTGTGGCCACCCACGAGGTCTGAGTCCTTGTGGTCATTGAGATAAATGAGCAACGTGTACTCGCTCGTCCAGCCCGTCGACGGATCCACGATGCTCTCGTCCACGTGGCAGCCAAACGCCTGTCCCGTGCGATACCGATAGAAGCGAAAAGCCGGATTGCAGCCGACGGCACGGCTCATGTCGAAGGCCGAGTCGGCTAGGAGGGGCTCCAGGCGCGTCCAAAGCTTGAGCGCCAGCGAGGGCGAGTGGATGAGCAACCTGTCGTTGTCACGAAAGGCGTACTCAGCGTTTGCAGCCTGCGTCACGCGCACGTAGCCAAGCTTCTTGGAGAACTCGATGGCATCTGCACATTCAGCCTTGGTGAGCAGGTTCGAGAGGCTCTGGATAGACCCATCGTAGAGCGAAGTGAAGGTTGGCGCCGGCAAATAAGCGGGACGCTCTTCCGCCGAGAGGAATGATGCCGCAACTGCGTTCTTCTTCTCGTGCTCGTAGACGAAGGCGCCGTCGGGTACGACAGTCGGTGGCGCCGGGGTCGGCGTGACTTGTTGCTTCTGCGGCACCTGCTTGCGCTTCCCTTTCGGTGGCATGGCGAATTGGGACTTTTGGTTGTTTTACCCATCTGGAGGCTTCCTTTTGTATTGCAGTATTTTCGGGATTTTCGCTGGGCCAGTTTTTATTTGGGTTTTTCAGACTGCGACGACGATGGACACAGAGGTGGACCCCGGCATTGCCGTGACACCGACGTCACCCTCGACGCTGCGGCACGTCAGTGTGCGCGATACCAGTAGCGCACCACCATCGGCGCCACCATCTCGGAGCAGCATTCTCAACGCCGATCCCGCTGGCAATGCCAACCAACGAGGTCTCTTGCGCTCACTCTCGTCGCCGCTGTCGCTTCTCTTTCCGCGCAGCGCATCTGCCAATGCAATCGCTACCAACACTGTGCGGGAATTGGCGCAGGATGAAGGCGTGTCCCTTCTCGATGCCGACGCCGACGTCGAGCAGCCCGCTCGCGTCGCTGCACCCCCTCGTGGCAACGTGGACGATTCGGGTTTGCATCCCCGTGCATCATATTTGAAGTTAACGGGAGATATGTAGACGACCAGCTGCGCTCCGAGCTGCGTCAGCTCTTTCGCCGATTCCAAAACGTGCTGCCGTTCACCGTATTGCTGGTGCTGTACCTCACGTACCAGCACACCAAGGGCATCGCTGGCTTTGTGATCGGAACCATCGCCATCGTCACGCTGGACGTGCGCTTCCGCGAGCAAGTGGCGCTTAAAGACAAGTCGAGTGCGTGCTCGCTCCTGGGCATCATCAGCGTGTGCGTCATCGACGTCTTCGCCATTTCGTCGCTCAACGGCGACCTCACGCCCTACGACACGTTCCTCAAGAAGCTCGACGACACTCAGGCCGGCAGCCTCGGCGAAGTGCTCTGGGCCGTCATGGCCAACGGTACGCGCGCGAGGCCCCGCTGCCCTCTCCACGTGCCACAGACTATATTCTGCGCTTCACGGGCATGACGTGCAAGGCGTGCGTCGCCATCACCAAGCTCGAAAAGATCGCGCCCATCTGCGGCCGGGGCCCCGTCAGCACCGTCTCCTCCATGTACCGGCGCAAGGTGGTCCTGCGCTCTGGCGTCACGGCTCACGCTGGCTTAGCGAAAGCTGTACGCGCTCATCGAATTCACGACCATCTTCCTGCGCACCATGGTGGCGGCCATACCCTGGTGCTCGTACTACCAGGTAGCTCCACCGGAAAACAAGCCAAGCTGATCGCTCTCGCAGTCCTGCTCGTCCAAGGTGGTCGCCGACGTCTTCTCGCTGACTTATTTGGGCTTCAAGGTCGGTTTGGCGGTCCGCAGCTCCTGACGGCGTCCTAGGGCTACGTGCTGGGCGGCCAGGCGCAGAAGATCTTAGCCGTGCTCAAGTCGCTCGTGACGTTCTCGCTCGAGTTTGGCGCGTACGTTACCCCAGCTGCGCTTGCGGAAGCCGGCAACCCCGAGTGCTCCATCTGCTACGACACGATGCAGACGCCTGTGCAGCTGCGGTGCACGCACATGTTCTGCGAAGAGTGCGTCTGCGAGTGGTTCGATCGCGAGCGCAATTGCCCTCTTTGCCGCGCCGACGTGACGCCGGATGCCGCGTCGCAGACCGCGGCCGAGGCCAAGCCGCTGTACCTTGACGGCAGCACCCCGTTGATCCCGCAGTTATTATAACACTTAGCTAGTAGAGTCTTGTTGCGAACGATTGCACTCGTCTGCACATGGAGGCAAAGGAAACTGGCAGGGGGGCAATGCCTGCAGAACACCCGTTCACGCACGAGCAAAGCCAACGGCTCCGGGGACCAGACATTGGCGAGCGTGTGTGTGTTCAATTGGGCTTAGGTGGCTACGTCAAGAGCGCGACCTCGACGGTGCCGGGCTGCGTCACGGCGCCGTACGTGAAGGTGCGTCGCAGTGTGCCTTGGAGCCGCCCCCAGTCGGCGCTGTGGCTCGTCGGCTCGTGGGCCATCACGCGGAACTGCATGCTCACGGCGACGTGCACTTGCAGTGAGCCGTCGTCGACCACGTCGATGCGCACGGGGGTTGCGTCGTGCGAGATGGGGCACACGATCAGGTGCTTATTGGCGCACAGGATCGAGATTGCGTCGTAGATGTCGCCGCCGCTCTGGGTGCGCGCGCTGCCGCGGAGCACGCGCTCCACAAAGCCCAGTGCCTTGGCCTCCCTACGAGCCGAGTCAGGCGCTACCGGTCGTCGCCCACGTACGTAGATTTGCTCATGCGGGCGGCCGGCGACGTCACAGCCGAGGCGACGTCGTCGGGCGCCGCTGCCTGCAAATGGGCCACAGCGCGGGCAACAAGATGGGCGATAACGTCGTTGACGCCGCCTGCCGTCGCCATGGGCACACCATCGACGACGTACGAGTCACGCTCGATGTCCTTGATGACCTGGAGCATCGGCATGTTCTTGCTGTCACGACGCTGCAGTCCCGACGCTTTCTCTTCCTTAGCGATGCGGTGCCGCTGCCACGCGAGCGGCACGGTGATCGGGCAAAACGAGCTCAGCACGCTCACGTAGTCCTCTGCAGCCGTGCGCTGAGTGCCAAGAGAGGGAAAAGGCCACATACCGGGCTCGGAGATGCGTCGAATCGCCGCCTGCAGCTGGAAGAGGTCGTAGCGCGCAACGGATTCGATCGCCATCATCCACGCAATGTACGCGTCCTCGTCCTCTGCTTGGAAGTGGAAGCTCCGGCTCGCAACGGCGTCGGTCGCGACTTCGGCCGTGCCGCGGTACTGGATCTCCAGCCGGAAGGTGAGATCTTCCGCCGATGTAGCGTGCACCTGAGCGCCATAGAGCGGTAGCATGATGCAGTCCCGCTCGCTCTAGTATTGCGGGTAATGGACAGCCGTCGAGAGAAAGTGATACTGCGTCTTCGTGGAGCAGCCTCGACAGAGACGACGACAAGCGGGCGAGGCTAAAGGCTTCTTTTACGGGGCTCGTGGGTGGAACAGCCGGGAGTTGTATTTCAAGCTTGCTCGTCTCTTCGCACAAGGTGCACCTCACGCGCTGCACGCCTCCGAGGCGCGCGACGGGATCGAGCAGAAGTAGGTACCCTGTCTTGCGCATCTACGGAACGAGCGGTAAGGCGAGGGACTGCTCGAGGGACGCAAGTACGCGGTCACCATCCTGCTTTTCGACGCCAAGACTTCTTAGGGCGTTGAGCAAGTCCTCGTGGAGGAGATCCACCGCGTGAGCGTCAATGTGATTGTCCCAGCGAAGGCGCTGCGTGAGGAACCATAGATTGCGGATGCGCTGCCGCGTATCGCTCTGCTGGTGCAGCAGCTGAAGTGACGCATTCAAATATACGTCTCCACCTGCGACAATCAAGTCAACAGTTCAAAGCAGATCGGTGTACCAGAAGCCGTTGACTTTGTCTGCGTGGTCGATGGAGGGCAAATCGGGGTGGCATTGACATCGACGTACAGTGCCTACGCATGCACGTATTGAACTCATTCACGGTAGGGTGAAGCTCACCCGCGGCTTCACTCTCTCGGTTTCCTCGAGCTCCTTGTCGAGATCATCGGCAACGGGGTCGACCCCTCGCGTCGCCACTGCGTCTAGGGGCTGAACGCGGGCGATATCCATTATCTTGCCACCACCAAGGCGAGCTATCCCGGTGTCCGGTACATATTCATGCAGTGTGATCTCCTTCGTTGCCGCGCCGTCGACGATCTTTCGGTTCATCGTCGTCAGATTGGAATCTTGTTCGTTCGTCCTTGTTGAAACTGCTCGGAAACACACAAAAATCACCTGTGAAAAACCACATCTCACCGGAAAACCCACGAACTGCACATCGCCCACCGTTCGGCAGCGGCGATGATGGTGGTCCCCGGCTTGTTGGCACTTTCTGAGCCGCTGACCACAGTCCTCGTGGGCGTGGGATACCCTCGCGCTTACTTGCAGGGCAACGCCAAGGCACGTTTTATCAAGCCCCAGGCGGTTCTTGTCACGGCAGGAGGGGGCTGTCCATTTGTCACCCACTCTCACCTGGGTCCTGGTCGGAAGGTTCCGAAGGAGGGTCCCCCCCCCGTCAGATTCAGGTTTGCAAACGGCTGTGTTGAGCTCTTTGGATGTATCGCTCTGTGATTGGTCCTTTAGGGGGTACGGTGGAAACGGCAATGGATGGGGGCGTAGGTGGCCAAGTTTGGAGAAGTTGTCCTTGCCACTTTGAAATCGTCAGCCAAGAACCTCTTGCCCTCCGATGGCCGTCGGCCCCGTGAATCTGCCCGAGGAGCCCTGCCACTTTGATGGCAACATGACTGGCAATGGAGCGAGCGTCGACAACAGCTTTGTACGAGCTGGCGCGATGACTCTCCCCTCGGGCCACGGCATGCCTTGCCAGGGTTGGAGCCAACACCAAGAGGGGTTCGTTGACTACCAATCGCACAAGGTCGAAGTTCATGACATAGTGTCTAATGACTCGAACAGCACAGACCTCTGCGAGCGTCCGACCAAGAAGCAGTGTTGTACTGAAAATACCGACGACGGCTTGCAAAACCTCGACATGTACCGGACCTGTGAATTCGTGCGTGAGGTTCCTCTGGAGGAGATGTGTGCCTTTGGTTTCCCTCAAACGCCGTGGAAGAATGACGTTTGTCACTTCGCTTGGCGCATGCCTCTTGAGCCGGTAGATCCTCGTTGCCATGGCAAAAATACCAACAGTGGCGGTCCGATGGATCCAACAAAACAAGCCTTTCGTGACGAAGCTCCAAAGGCGGACTCTCCCCCGGAAGATCACTTCGACGCTGCTTCGACCTCAACAAAGCATTCGCCAAAGGAAGAATTGCCAAAGGAAGAATTGCCTGTATCAAACACACAGACGCGCCTTCCGAGCCGCAAGCGTCGCATGACAAGTGGCTCTCTTCGCGATTGATCTCTACCCATGGTCGGTCTGCCAGGTCCCATTTTTGTCATGAGCGCCTTGAAGTGCCTTTCATAAGTGGATTTGTGTACAGAATTAGGCATTTTGGTCTTGTCCACAAAGCCATTCCCAAAATGCGACCCGCAAGAACTTTGCGTTGTTGCCATCACAGCACTTTACGACCTGATTGCCTCGGTGGACCAGGCTGCATTCAGGAATCGCCATTGGAAGTGCCTTGCTACCTCACCGTTCTCTTGGAGCAATTGTAGCAAGAGTGCAGCCCAAAGTGCCGCGCTACTTGCACAGCATCAATCGCGGCCCGGCGAAACCACTTGCTTCAGATCCCGTCACACGTTCCGAGTCGGCAACTGCAAGGTCTTCGAGGCAAGTGCGAGGTGTGGCAACTTCGACCGGCTTGGTCCAGCGCCTGCGACTTGGTGCTGATGAAAGCACCAGAGGGAGCAATACTCACAGGCTTGTGAGACATCGGGAAATTCAGGTTCATGCATACAGTCCGCTGTCATTTGATCATCGCAATCAAAAATCGATATGCCTTGCATTTCGTCGGGGTGTACAACCGTTCCCAAGGTGCGCCACCCTGGCGAACACGTGAACGTTCGCAATACGCACTCGAGGCACGGCCACAACGGTAACAAGAACCCAGCACCAGCACCGGCCTGTTCTGGCCTTGGATCCATCCGACAAATTAGAGCTGACTTCATCTCTCGCCTGCACTCGTTGTCGACGTAGGCGGTAGCAAGGCCGAGCAATCTGCATAGCCTTTTGAAGTCTGCAAGTAACTACAGCAAAACGCTAGATTGTCAGTACGAGCTTGTACTGTAGTGCCCTAGCTTGTTTGCCCAACCATACATGCAATACTCGACCTTGTCTGTACTACCATGTACTTTGACAGTTAACAGCTCCAGCTCGTCTTGGAACCTGGATTCATCGCTGGGGCTCGCTACTGTTAACAAGCTGAGCCTATGGAGAGGTACGACCTTACCTACTGCAGAGCGCCTGCTGTCTCGGAAGCTGCCCTTGTCTGGGGGCCTTAGTCATGGGGCCTTGGACGCGTCGTCGGAGCTGACAAGAAATTCAAACTGCGCCGTGTTCAACATGCGCGGTGCTGATTGGACAGAATGTCGGCGGTATTTTTATCCCCCAGAGCAATTTCCGGCGGAGTTTGTCTTGCGTTTTGTATGCGGGCGAAAAGAAAGGCTCGCTGGGAAATCCCGGCCGCTGATTGGCCAAAAGTAGTTGAAATAGTGTGAATTTCCGGGCCTTGGATAGAATTCATCAGGCTGTTCATCGTCGGGCCTTGATCCATGAGCGCGCAGCAAGGCCTCGGAGGACAGGCGCTCAGCTCCATGGGCGCCGTCTCGGGCGCCATAACCCCCAAGTTATCGGCCATCGGAAAGGCCTTTTTCACCAACTCGCTCGATCCGGAACCTGGTAGCCTCAAGCGCGAGCGAGCAGATAGTCTCAAGACCCTATTGCCCCCGCCGCCAGCGCGGCGGCCAAAAGGCAAAGAGACGAGCAAACCCGCACCGATACTTACGACGGGTCTTGATTCGACCAGTGAATCTGCGCCCAACTCCGCACGTGGTGGCGAAAAGAGCAACCCACGTCGGTGGTCCAAAGCCGAAGATGAGTCACTCCGACTGGCTGTCGAGCGCAGTGGCGAGCGCAACTGGAAAGCAATCGCGGACCAAGTCGCAGGCCGAAACCACACACAATGCCTTCAGCGCTGGACCAAAGTTCTCAAGCCTGGGTTGATCAAGGTACCGCCGCCTGTCTTGAAGGCGTAAGATTCACAGGTCACGTAGGGGCATTGGACCCCTGATGAAGACGCTAAGCTCAAGAGTTTAGTTGCCGAAGGACGCAAGAACTGGGGACAAGTTGCTGCACAAATCGCAGGCCGAACGTACGTTCTCATGTTGCAGCCGGCTACATGATCCAAATTCGCAATAGATCCAAGCAATGTCGGGAGCGCTGGTGTAACCATCTCGACCCGAATATCAACAAAGGGTACTCGTGCCTTGCCCGCACTGTCGTGTTGAACGCTTTTGCGCAGAAACTACTCCAAGGAGGAAGACGACCTCATCATCGACATGCAAGCGAGGCTTGGTAACCGCTGGTCCGTCATCGCGCAGCGCCTTGCAGTACCTCGCACTTGCCCCGTACCTGCAACCGCAATGCCGCGTGTAGGGGCGCACCGAAGACGCCGTGAAGATCCGGTGGAAGTCGCTCATGAGGAGTCGCCGGCCCAAAGACACCAAAGACGACAAGCACGACGACGGCGGCAGCGACACGAGTGAGCACTCGGAGAAACCCTCGTCCTCAAGCGCCACGCCCGTGGCAACACCCCTTCACCGCACAAAGCCGCCTCCGCGAAAGCTCGACGCCAAGCCGCCCGAGCCCAAAGCCCCGACGCCACCAGCGCTCAAGGCCCCCGCATTCCTACCGGGCCGCCCACTCTCTGCCCACGCCGCGTACCCACCCCACCCCGCCCCCGGGCCGCCGCGACCCGCGTCCTTCTTCCTCCCCGGCCAGAGCGCGCAGCCGCCCCCGGTACGCCACCCGAGCTACTACCCTCGTCACGCCGACATGTCACGCCACGCTGACATGCCGCGCCACGCAGACGCTCTGCAGCGACTTCCGGAGCAACGCTACCCACCGCAAATGCTGCCCACATACATGCCGCCGCCACCGCTACAGGCGTATGCGCCCAAGGTGGCGTACCGGCAGTATGCGCCGTATGGAGCGTATGGGGCTTACGAAGGCCACCACCCGCCACTGCACCAGCCAGCGCCGGCACCGTTCTTTCACGGCGGCGGGCCACCACTACTACCAAGCCGGCTAAATACGCCCCGCGAGGAGTGGGGCACGTCCAACACGCCGCGGTCGCAGCTGATCCTGAATGAAGGACAGGCGTCCGACTACGAGCTCTTCCACCAGCAACGGCTACGGCTCATGGTGCAGGAGCGCGAGCGGCATGGGCCAGCGTTGTCGCCCGCAGCGTCGCCGGGCCAAGCACTGCTGACTAAGGAGCTTGAGGCCAACAAGGAGCGGCAAAAGCGGCAAGCGATCATGCAGAATGGATGGAAGCACGCCGTCGTGGCGTCCGCGGAGGCCGCGGTAGGCGCCCGATCTGCGCCGCCCGTTCACAAGTTCGCGTAGGACATGAGCAAGCCACCGAGCGAGTTCGACGAAGGGGCTCGGTACGAGGGCTTCCTAGAGAAGGCGCCGAACCTCGCCGAGATAGACCCGGCAGACGAGGAGTATACTGTGCCGCTGCCGGCCGTCGAGTAGTCAGCCGTCCCCGTGTACATGGATGTATCGTTTTTGACCATTTATGCGTCGTATTCGTCGTCGTAGTCGTCGTCGTCGTCATAGTCGTCGTCGTCGAAGCCTTCGACGCTGAACGAGAGCTGCGAGAGCCCGTAGAGCACAATGGCGAGCAGCCCGCCCACGAGCACGTTGCGCGAGCTCTTGTCGTAGACCACGTGGTGCGGCTCGTCGGCCTCGGGCGCCGCCTCTTCCCGCGCGACGGCCCTAGCGCGCGTGAGGCGAGAGCGGCCACCGATCCTACCGCTTGCTCCAGCTGAGGCTCTGGTACGGCTGCACGTACGCCGCCAGCGGCACGGCGGCAAAGTCGCCACTGAAGGCGGTCCGCAGCGTCTCGAACGGGCTCGGAACGTTCTCAGTCCAGAGGCCGCGAGCGCTTGCGGTGCCGAAAAACGCGGCGCGCACGTGCTCAGCGAAGCTCAGAAGTCGCGGGCCGTGCACGTGGACGACATCGCGCAGCTGCACGTCGCTGAGCGCGTCAACGAGGTGGCCGAAAACGACGGCGTCGAGTGCCGACGGCCTGCGGGGGAGTGAGCAGCGCGGGGGTGCAGGACGTACGAGGAGCCGAAGAAGTAGGGCCCGGCTGAGGCTTCGAGGCGAGCATTGAGCGCCGAGTAGCAGTCGCGGGCTGCGATGTACACCTGTTCCTGGGTCTCGTACCCGGCGGCAGCTAGCTTGGCCGCCATTGACGAGTGCATTTGCTTGGGGAGGATGCGGCTAAGCGGGAACGGCAGCACGCGCGTGATGGCGGGTCGCGTCACTTCCTTGTACGTGATGGGATCAACCCAGCGGCAGTAAAGCTACGAAGAGGTTGGGTGAGCATGACAGCGGGCCGGGAAACTTACGAGGACTCGATGGAGCTTCTCTTGGACCATAGCCTTGAAGGCGAGCGACTCACCCTTCTGGGCGTCAGTCAAGGAGGCGTCAATGTCTTTGTGGTACTAAAAGCATCCTCTTGTTAGCGGGATCGAGCAATGGGGATGCCAGCCCTACCGTCTGCAAGTGCATGATAATGTCGTCCTTCCCGAGAAGGTAGTGGCCATCGCGCAGCTGCGGCAGCTCGCCCGTGGCCTCGAAGGAAGGGTACTTGGCGTTCTTGATGTGTAGCGGGATTTCAGCAAAGCGCACGTACGCCTGAACATCCCACGCAGGAAGAAATTGGTGGAGAGTTGGCGCGACGCCAGGCCCAAGCTCCAAGGACGTCTTGGGCGGCACTCGAAGGCTTTTCTCGTTAGCCTTGCGATCGGCGAGGAGGCTCCGCTCCGTAGGCAGAAGCGTGCTGTTGCGGTTCGGGAAGGCGAGGTCGATGTCGCCGTGGTCCATCATGTTGCGTCCTGCCTTCGTGGCCAACCCGCGAATTTCCCACCGCACACGGTGTGGAATTTCCCACGTGATCAATCAGCGTCGCCTTGCTGGTGCTGCAGTGAGCTCCCAAATCACCTTGAATGCGCCCGTTTGATTGGCTAATAGTCAATTCCCACGTGTGTGAAACGCAAATTCGTGTGAAACACAGGTGGAAATTTAAGCCGCGACCGATCATGCGCTTCCGAGGCAACCTCTTCGCGGCCTCGTTCCCGATCCTCATGGAAGTCTCCACGTACATGGCGCGGGTCGCGAACGCGGACGGCTGCTTCGTGGTTATAACACCCGAGCGCATGTCCTTCGTCATGAAGACGGGTGGCGAGGATATCCAAACCTTCGTGCACTTGGCGATGGCAAAGCTCTTTGTGGACGTCGTGCTCGAGAGCCGCTCGGAGAACCAGATCGCGTTCACACTGAGCATTGCAAACTTTTCCAAGGCGCTGCAGTCCGGCAAGGAGGCGAGCGGGATTCTCTTGCGCCTGCTCAAGCGCGACGGCCGCTCCTTCCTGTCGCTTCGCGCTCGGGTCCTTCGTCGCTTCAAGCCACCTCTTTTCATCAACTCCCGTAGACCGTCGACGTCGACATCGTCCAGAACATCCCCATCGAGGTCGTTTCCATGGCAAGCGCTGAAAACTACAAGGAGCCCCGCGTGCCATCGCCGACGGTCGCCGTCGAAATCCCCGCCCTTCGCTCCCTGCGCACCGTCACCGACCGACTCAAGGCGATGCAAAAGTATTTAACCGTGCGGTTCCCATGCCCTGTTCCACACAGTCACGCGCGGTCTAGATCGAGGCCAAGATGGATGGGTCGCTGCGCCTCCGGGTACAGAGCGACACGTTTGCCCTCGAGACGCAGCACGTCAACTTCAAGCCGCGCTTCGATCTCGTCCAGGACGCCGAGGTCGACGGCGATGGCTCCTCAACCGAGGTCGCAACAGACCGCGCGTCCACCGTGCGCGTCGACGGGCGACACTTTGCAAAGATGCTCTCCGTGGACGGCAACGCCGTCACCACCGTTCTGTGCTGTACGACCGCCCATCGACGGCGCTGAGCTCACGACGGGCCGTAGGCCTTATCGACAACCGCGCGCTCGTTCTGCACTCGATTCTGTGCGAAGGCTTCGGCTCCTTTACGTGTTACAGTCCTGTGATTGCCCAAGAATAGAAGCACACGCCAACGAGAGTGGATACTATGAGGCAGCAGGCGTCGCCAGCTCGTCGCGCTGCTGGAGCCGCCGCCGAAGCATAAAACCGAGCACAACTAGCCACACGACGACCACGGCCGTGATGCACACGTACACGATGGCGTTCGTGCTGCCGCCGGTCCCGCCGCCAGAAGCTGCCGTCGCTGGCAGGGCCGTCACGTCGTCATCCGCCACCGGCGGCGGCGTGGTCGTTGCGCTTGATGTTGCCACGGGCGTGTTCACGGGAACTTCTGGGGGGCTGGTCGTTGTGGGCTGCGTCGGGGCCTTGGTCTGCGCCATCAGGTGCGAAAGATGGGCGTTGGCGGCGGCGGCAATCGCGCCGGTGTTGGAGGTCTGCAGTGCGCTTGGCGTCGAGGCTGAACTTTGGTGTAGTGCCAACACACACGTCTCGACCGACAACCCGTTAGTGACGGAGTGGAGCAGCGGCGCTCCCGTAGAGCCGACACTGGACGTTGCGCAGTCGTGGGTGACCGCCAGAATCGTCAACACGTTCATGGAGCAGTGGGGCTGAATCGCGGGCACGGTGGGGAACATGGGCGCAAACTGCACGGCAGCAACGTCCAACGAAGTGCCCGCTACAAGCATCGTCCATGAGGCTTGAAAATACCTGCGACCTACGCATGGCGAGCAAGATGGAGCACGGAGGCGAGCCGATGAGGTTGAGGGTGCCGTAGACAGCGCCGACGGGAGCTTCGAGCTCCAACAGCGCATACGACTCGACGGTGCCGGGCCAGAACTCACCCTGCCGGTGCACACTCTTGACGCGGACGTCGACGCCGTTGACGCCATAGCTGATGTTGACTTGCTTGGTTTCCTGTGTCAGCGACAGCTGGTTGATGACACAGCTAGCGGCCGTGAGCGCATACTATAGGCGCGTCGTGGGGTCAGAGGCAGAGATGGAGCG
>JNBR01000013.1:44043-196511 GCA_002081595.1 Achlya hypogyna
CGAGGCGCCGACGGTGAAGCCTGTGCAGTAGCTGCCGTCCGAGAAGGCGACCTTTCCGATCTTGTTGATGAAGGGCGGCACTACGGCCAGCGACGTGATGGGCACGCGGTTGTCGACGACCGCCGCAGCCGCGAGGGCGACGGAAGCGACGAGGGCAGCGACACGCATGGCGACTTGCCGAGTGCAGGGCCTCAAAGATGGATCCGCCGCAGGCGAGATCCGCGGGTCACCTCCAGAACGCTCGGCGGAAGCGTCGCTGAAGCTTCGACCGAGACACTCACGGTTCCACAAGTGCGAGATTGCATATTGCCAGGTGCAATTTGCACTTTGGCGATGGAAAGGACGGGAATGATACGCAATAAGCCAGGTTGCAGAATACAAATCTATCTCGCGTCTAGCTGCTGATGGCCTCGACGAACTCGGGCTGCGACGCATTCTCGAGCAGCTTTTGCTGGCGCTCGATTTCGTCGTAATCGATGTTGGCAACGACGTAGATGACCATCAGGGCGATGACAAGCATCTTGACGAGCTGACGGATGTCCGACCGGTTGATGGACTTGACGGACGCAATGAAGATGTGCGGGGCAAAGACAAGAAGACACAGCTGGTCCCAGACAAAGGCACCGACGACGTCGAGCGTGAGAATGCCCGTAAGGATTTGCGCGAAACGCGGGTCGGGCATCGGCACAATCTCGAGCACCTTGTTGAAGAGGGGCATGGCCTCCGTGCAAAGGAGGAAGACGCCGACGAGCGAAATGCCAAGCGAGTAGAGAAGCCCTGGGTTGTCTGTCATGCTCTTCATGAACGGGCGGCCCTTATAGTTGACGGCGCAAACGCTGATAGTCTGCACGCCGTTGACGAGGAAGATGACGGTGCTCATGACGTTGGGCTCGAAGACGAGCGGCTTGATGTCCGTGAGGTGGCGCGTGTCGTCCGTGGGCGTGTATTCCTTGGCGAGGTTCGTCGAGTAGACCATGACGGCCAGGTGCAGCGCAAACTGCCCGATGAGACTCGAGAAGAGAGCTGGGTGGAAGATGGAGCTGATGGGCCGCACGGGCGAGAGGTCCGGCAGCGGCGTCGCGCGCGACAGCGTCACGGACGCGATGGTGGACATCATGCCGAGCGCAATCATCTGCGAGTTGGCGTACTTGACTTTGTCCAAATAGAGCACCGACAGCGAGTAGGACGAGATGAGGCAGTTGATGGCGAGAATCTGGTACATCTGCACCGTCGTCACGAGCGCGCAGCGGCCCTGGCGGATGATGTCCACGCAGCCCTTGATCGATGGCGCGCGCGACGTGAACGGCGACGCAATCGACGCATCGCCGAGCTTGACCATCGGCAGTTCGCCGTCCTCGAAGTCATCCATGTACTGCGACATGACCTGGTTGTTGGTCCAGTTAGCAAAGCCACCGTTGCCGCCCTTCTGTTGGGCGTGGAAGGCCTGCGCCTGGTCCTTTTGGCGCTTGGCGAAGGCCGCAAGTGCCTTGAAGCGCGCAAACGATTCACCACGGGCCTCGCGCGCCGCCACGTCGGCCTCAATTTCCTCCTGCTGCTTCTTCTGCATCTCCTTGCGCTGCTCGGGGGTCATGGGGCCGAAGGGGTTAATGGCCTTGGCGGGCTTGGCCGCTTCTTTCTTGGCCTGGTCCGCGAGGAGAAGGTCGATGAGGCCCGTCTTCTCAGTCACGTGGTCGTGGGCGATGTTGAGTGCCACAAGCTTCTTCTTGAGCACGGACGCGTGCAGCTTGAGGAGGCCTTCGCGCGAAAGCGTCTCGACCTCAAGAGGCTTCTTGCTCTTCTTGAGTGCGTCAGCGCCCGTGATCGACTTGTCGGCGTTCGCCGAGCCAAAACCGCTGAGGAGCGCGACGCCCACGTGCGCCTGCTTGAGCGCGCCGACGTCATTGGCACCGTCACCGCACATAAGCGTGTGGTGGCCGCAGGCCTTGAGCGACGTGAGCACGCGCTCCTTGAGCTCCGGCGTCATGCGCGCGTATACGCGAATAAGCTCCAAGTGCTTCCAGACGCCGCCGTCAACCTCGTCCGCTCGGGCGAGCGCCGCGCCGTCCATGCACAGATCGTACGTCTTGCTGAGCTCCACGACCGACGTCTTTCCGTAGGTGGCCACGGCCTTGTCGTCGTCGGCGCTCTTCCACTCGAACACCACGTCGGCGCCCGACAGGATTAGCGCCGGCCGCGTGAGGATGCCCACCTCCTTGGCCACGTGCACAGCTGTAAGCGTCGCGTCACCCGTGATCATGCCCACTTGATGTGAGCTATCCTTGAGCTGCTTGAGAATCTCCGCGCTGTCGCGGCGCACCAGGCACTGGTAGGCCGCAAAGCCCGCAAACTTGAGCGACGACTCGGCCCACTCGCGCGTCTTGTGCGCGAGGTCCGCCTCCGAGAGGTTATCACAGTCCTTGTACGCAAGCGCAAGTACGCGCATTCCCTTGCGGGCCATGTCCTGATACGTGGGCCAGAACCAGTCGGGCACCGCGGGCGCGAGCTTGGCGATAGCCTCGGGGCTGCCCTTCACGAGCACACGCACACGGGTGTGGCCCCCAAACTGGCACCGCGCCACGACGCTCATGCGCTGCAGCTTCGAGGCGAAGTGGTTGCGGTGCAAGATCTGCACGCGTGCGCCTTTGAGCTCCGGTCGGTCGGCCGATGCGGCGTTCGGCGCGCACGTCTTGGCTTTCGGGTCGTATGTAAAGTCGATCGCACGCAGCGAGGCCTCCTCGACGGGGTCGCCGATCATCTTGCCGTCGATTTCCACGAGCGAGTGGCATCCCTACGATAGCTTCTGAGTGCCTCGCTTGGAGAAGAAGCAATGACGTACTGCAAGCACGAGGCACGCGTTCAGGTGAGACTGAAGCATGGGCTTGTGCGGCTGAATCTCGGCGGTCACCGGCAGCGTTTCGTCGTACGAGACGACACCGACGGCAGTGAGCTGGTCCGTCGTGATCGTACCAGTCTTATCGAAGAGGCAGATGTCCACCTTGCCGGCAAGCGAGATGCGGAAGGGCTCCGTGCAGAAGATCGAGAGACGAACGAGGGCGAGAAGCGCCGTGTTGACAGCCATCGCCGTCTGCATGGGCAGCTCGGCCGGCACAACGCTCGTGATAATGAGCACGCAGCGCAGGACGAGCTCGAAGGTCACGCGGCCCTTGCGGGCGATGCCTTCGCGGAGCACGTAGCCCGAGCTCAGAATGGCGAAAAAGAGCAGCAGCACCGCGAGGCCCACCGCGTCCCATGTGCTCCCCGTCACCTTGCCGCTCGAGAACTCGATCATGCGCACAAGCTTGCCCTGCGACGCGCTGAAACCCGTACGCAGGACGTATGCCAAACAGCCCTTGTCGGGCGTCGCCGGCAGTCCACCCTTGACGGCCGCGACACCCGCGTCATGCTGCATGATGGTGGTGCCACCGAAAAGGATGTGCACCTTGTGGCCAGATTTCATGTCAAGCGCGGCCGCGAGGTCATCCGAGTTGGCCTTAGAGCCGATGGCTTCCTTCATCTGGGGCACACTCTCGCCCGTGAGCGTCGCTTCGTTCGCGACAGCGTTGCCCTGGAGAAGCAGACAGTCACACGGCACGGTGCTGTCGCCTTCAAGGATGCGCTTGACCGAGATGATATCACCGGGGACAATGCTCGACGAGCTCACTTGCTGCCAAGCACCCGACCGGTAGACGTAGATGTCTCGCGACACGTTGCCCATGCCGCGAAGCGTCTGGAGGTTCTTGAGACGGCTGAAGACTGTGACGCCCTCGAACATGAGGATCATGACGAGCGTAAAGAGCGAGTACTGCCAATATTCGTCAAGCATGTAGAGGCAAACAGAGAAGATCTGAAAGACGGTGAGCGGCTCCACGAGCTGCTCCTGGAACATCTTCACAAATGTCGGCTGAGGGATGCTGAACTCGTTCGTGCCGTACAGGTCGAGCTTGCGCGTATATTCGGCGCCAGCGTCGAGGCCCTTGGCGTTGACGTATGTCGACACCGCGTTGGTGACTGGGGCCTTCAGCTTGCGAAAGCAAACACCGTCGGCTGTGACCTCACCCACATACTTGCGCTTCTGAAACATGAAGAACGGAGCGGATTTCTCGCCGTTCGAAAGCGTGTGCTGCTCGAGTTCAACCATGACGCTCTTCCCACGGTACGCGCGGGGCACAACCTTGACAAAGGTGGCGTCCGCAAGGTTCGACACGGAGTTGTACTTGATAAACGTCAGAACCCGCGTCGACCAAATTTGGAGCAGACGCATCAGAATGTGCAAGCACAAGACGGTCACAAAGCAGAGAAGCGGAATGATCGCCGGCAGGAACGGGTTGGGGAGCGGCGGGATACTCTTTTCATCCGTTGGGTTGACCGGGGCATCGCCCGCGGCCTTGAGCGCATTCGCTGCAAGAAAGTCATCTTCGCCACCAGGGTTCAAGATGCGATCCATGTTGAATCCTTGCTCCTCGAGCTCCTTGAGGGCCAGCGCGTACGGGTCGCCGCTCGTGAGGAGGCACCAGTAGATGTTGTACACGTGCAGCAACATGAAGGGCACGTGCTCTAGGCCATAGCCGAAGCCGCCAGGGTTGGCTCGCCGACGATGGAGGGACAGCTGCGTGATGCTTCGCCCGGTCCACGTCGTCGTCATCCTGCACTTCCACGAATGCCGCGCAATGACTGGACCGCTCCAGGGTATCCGGACGAGTTCCTTTATCACACAGCCGTATCCGGATCCAGACCCCACCCCTCGTTAAAGACACTCGTCTCGAAGGTTTGGCCACGCGTCGGAGCTCCGTGGCAAGCGCCGCGAGGCATGCCTCGCGGACGTCGACGAGACACGACGGTGGGAGTACATGCGCTGCTACCTGAATGAGTGGCACACCCCGGGCAGGGATAAACTCTGTAGGAACGGAGGAAGCTTGTGCGCAGAGTCCTCTAGCCACGCGTCCCGGCCGGTGGTGGTGATGTGTAGAGACAGAGGCTGGGTCATCGACTGCGGAGACAGCGGGCGGGCCTGTTGGTCACACAGCGGACTGGTGGCTCCTTTCGTTGAAGCATGGAGATTCTACGCCACGCCAAGCGTTCGCAAACACGATGCACCAGGAGCATTTGATGCGTTGTTGGGGCAAGAGATGGAGTTAATAGAGACTGGTGTCGGGAGTGCTTCGCGTATATTTGAGCATCTAATTCTGTCTTTCTACTCTTGGATAGCTTCCGATTTGACCTCGACTTTGACCTCGACTTTGATGTCCGCCTTAACGCCTGATGCCACGTCGGTCGTGCCACTGGAAGTAGCAGCCGTATCCTCCTACGCAGCGTTCTGTGCAATCCGCGCTGAAGCAAATGACAAGACCTGATCATCATCGTCCGAGTCCGAGTCAAAATCGCTTGCAGGGTACCGACAAAGCTCATCAATAAGCAGCCTAAAGAATCACTCGTGTAAGCTTTCATGAATGCACAGGTTGAGAACCGACTCCCTCTCTATAGCAGCCTTAGTGATCCGTGCCTTGACCATGGCATAGCGCCGAGCAAGCTCCATGTGATCCTACGCGAGGGTGAGCTTACACCGGCAGCAGCGCTTCCGACCTCCTCGAGGGCGGCGTGGAGCCGCTTCAACGTCGCGGCCGTCGCCTTCCCGTCCATTGCCGGCGACTGGTCCAGGCGCTACGATTGGTCACTTTTTCGCCAATCAGAGCGCGCACTTTTCGATCTTTCTGCCCCTTGAAGCGTTGCGCCAAAATCGCCGACGGCAGGGCTCAGGCGAGGAGGTTCACCGCGCCCAGGTGCAAGGCGTCGATGCAACCGCGCTAATGACGGCATCGCAAAGCACATCGGTGCTCTTCGAACATCATAGCTTCACGAGCGTAATTAGAGCTACTATTTCGCCCGCCAGTGTAGTTTCGATACACGACCGCCCGTACCCTTGTTTGCCGCGTGCACAGAGAGGGGGTCGCAAGTGCACTGGCGATTCGTTCGAGGAGGCTGCCAAGCTCGTCTACTTTCCAGCTCTATTGTATCTTTACCTTGGCACGAGAGAACCGAGGGCAGCACGACTGGCGCCTTTGACTGGGCGGTCTGGGCGGGTATCTGCCTGCCTATAGTTCAGTTTTCCAGCTCTAATGGCTTTGAGCCCTTCACGTGTCAAACCTTTTTGAACTCTCAACACTGCAGCTCACAGAACCGATACGCCTCCTGTCTCGGGGCCACCAGCACCAATACGGTTCCGCAGCAGTGGCCGAGTGTGTAATCTCCATGGCGACGAGCGGCGCTTAGCGTTCTATTCTTGGGTGCATCGGTTCGAGATGCTGCGGGGATCGCCGGTGCTACCGTTTCCTCACGCTGTGAGGCATTTGCCCGCCATAACCTTGCGAATACCCTTCGTCATCGTGTCGCTTGTGTTGTCCAGCAACATTGCTCTCGCGGTAGCGGAATCGGCCATGGCTCGTGCTAAACATTTGCGTCATAGCCCCTCAAAGTGTATCTGAATGAGCCGCTGCCATGGGTACTACCGCCGACAGCAAATGCAACTTTGGCCCAGCTCACAAATTACATTCCGGCGCAATTCACCAGCGTTGCATCTGGCGCATACTATCGCGACGCCAGTACCTTCACTGAGGTCTATCGGTACGAAGGCGTTATCGTTCAAGAGAACTGCTTCGACACCATGGTACATCTCCCCGGAGCACCCATCTATGGCATTGGCATGCAATGTGCCATCTGTACATTGGTTGGAGCCTCAAATGTGTCTCTTGCGTACTGCCAGAACAACATCCTGGCCGGAAAGCTGATGGGACACGCATGTATTTGGACCACTTTCGATACGCAGACAGCCGCCCTCACGTTTTATTACGCTTCAATGCCTGTTTACGACGCGCGACTAGTATGGTTCAAGCTCGTGTACCGTGTGCTGCTTACGGTGTATGCTGTGGTGCAGCTTTGGCATGGGTACTACCGCCACTACTGGTCACTCTTCGCAGACCTTCGACGGCTCCACAGCCTCGATAGCGAGTTCAAAAGCATCTACCGGTATCAAATCTACGTTGGTGACCCCACGAGCGTCATGCTCTCCGACCCATTGCTCTCGGCAGCTTTTCAAGTCGACATCTTCCTCAGCACAAGCGAGATGATCGATGCCACATTTCGAACAGTTCAGCACGACGATTTGCTGCAGAGTGCCTTCGGTGTCTTGTACTGTATGCGAATGGTATGTCGCCCGAGGTGGCAGACAGGTAAGAATGGTTATGGCTCTAGGTGTGGTTTGTCTATTGTGGTATGCGCTACGGAACGTACGTGCTGAAGCGTCTGTGCTGGGAGCATCGGGTCGCTCCGCTGGATACGACGCTCATTGCAATTTCCACGATGGTAGTCGGAACATTGATCAACTTTCTTGTCGGCAACACTCGCTTCCTGACTCTTTATCTCTGGACCAACACCTGGGCCTCGAACGATGATTGTGCCATTGAGCTGGCGCCTTCCGCGATCGGTATTTCGGTCATCTCGATGTCATCGCCCATTCTGGTGTCCATGGGGCTGGTTTGTGTGAAAAAGAACCACCGTACACGGGGTTCTTTCTGCTTTCACTGTGTTTCATCTAGGGCGGCATTCCCGCGGCTCCTCGTACCGACACCTCTCCATCAAGCAGCGCGTGCTTTTCCGATTCTTTTAAGCTGGTACGCAAGTGCGCCGAGGAGGGAGCATATATGAGCTGCAAAAGCGTTATCCTTGAAGCCGGCGTCTGCCTCTAGTGGCGCAGGAGTCAGCCGATTGCTTCGTCGACTGCTATGACGCTGAAGGTCGAGTCGTGGTACAGCTACGATTAAGCCTGCTTTTCGTTGGCTTGGAACCGTTCGAGCACGTTCAAGTCGAAGTAAACGCAGCCGACAGTGCCTTTTGCATAATACCCTCTCGCGACGCTACATCGTCCGTAGTGCACATACACCAAGGTGCAAATCAATCGCCATGGCTTCTATAACTTTGCGAAATCACAACGAGCGCTGCAACGTGCGTGGCTCGAAGCTCGGTGTAGCCATGGCATTGCCAGCATCGCGGCGGGGCCAGTCATCTCGAGCTCGGATGTAATTACAGTGTTGCTACTGCGTCCTGCTACTTACGCACAAGTACCTTTGCATTGCCAGCGCATAGCGCACTGTGGACGCCTCGGCGCCTTCAAACTTCGTCACGAACGGCGCAACGTGTCCTGATGAGATCCATATGCGTTGTTTTGCCTGCAATTCCACAGATCAGTACGTACTGATTTATGGTAATTCTATGTTAAAATCCGGCTTAAAATTGTTATCCGGATCAAACGAGCGTTGCTTGAGTCCATTTCGTGGGTAAACGACGACGCGGCGATGGCGTCGGAACCTGCGTGGGCATGCGTGGCCTCATCGGCCTTCCCGCTTGTATACGCCTTCGGAAAAGACATGAGCTTGGGTGGTCGGCAGAGCCGTGTGCTCGAGAAAGATCATGCCAAGCTGCTGCAAGCCCTTGAGCAGCAGCTCAAGCTCAAGGGCACGACACATGCCAACAAAGCCGAAACACTCCTTTTCTACAGTCATGCGCCATCCCTATCAGCGCAGCATGTAGAACTCGTTCTTTTGCGCCTTGCAGAGCAGTTCCAGGCCATGTACATGACAATCAATGCCCAAACCTTCCGACTGCTCATGCTTTTCTCCTGTAGCAACCAGCTCGGGTTTCGTATTGCTGTTCTCGACATGATCGCGCGCATTGAAAGTCACTTTAAGAACAAGGAATTCGCCGACAGTGCCAAGGTATTCGACACAGGTTTTACGCCCCGCCATTCACAACCGAACCCAGATTGTTGGCCCGATCCATCATGTCTTGGCGCACAGCGACGATGTGCCGACACGGATCGTTGCCTTGCAAATCATTGCCTTCTTTGGCACATTGGCACAGAACGACACGACCCTTCACCACAGGTACTCGATGTCGCCGGCACGTCCTCAATTCTCGTAGTGTTCGCGTGGCATGCGCTTCCTCTTCATCGGACGAGGCCGACGCCGCGCTGCTTGCGGCCAAAGCCCTCTTGGCCCACTCTCCAGCCTTCCAACGCGTGATTGCATCGATGCTGCTTGCGGAGTCGATTGACGAGGCCGCTTTCTACCCTCTCGCACCGCTCTTACCCGCGGCAGTCGTGTCGCTTGACGAAGCCATGCAGGTAAGGCAACCGCTGCTCGCCAACCGGCTTATCACGCCCCACGCAGGCGTGGACCAAGTGCGAGTCGCTCTGCCATGTACCCGCCCTCGTCATCCTACTTTGACCGCATGGCGTCTACGTAGAAAGCAATGGCTGCTGACGCCTTCGCGGACCCGACCTGGTTGCGGCCGCTTGTCCGGGCCATGTCGAGCTTGTCGGTGCATCTCCCTCTCTACGGCGTCGATCAGCACGTGCGTTCGCTGCCCTCTGCTCGCTCGCTGACCCTGTCTGATAGCTGTGCCTCGTGCGGCGGCTGCTGCAGTCCGGCACCGCGCCGCTGCAGTCGATCGCTCTCACTGGCCTTGGTGACGCACTCGCGCATCGGCAGTGCACTCACCACGCGCGTATCGCGGCTGCTCTCCTCGAGGTCCTCGACTCCGTAGAGGAGCTCGGCGCTTTGCTGCTCCCGTGCGCGAGTCTGCTCGAAGTAGCGGCGCGTTCGACACCCGTGCCGCTGCCGCGCCTTCGCCGCCTCGCGACTGCGAGCGACCCGCGCGTGGCTGAGTGCTTCGCGCACGTCGCGTACCATGCCGCTCGACGGGATGAAGATGGCGCCGTCGTCGCGCTGTTGCACGTGCTCGCGGCGCGCGTCCGGCTACCGCGGGCGCCGCCCGTGACGACCGTCGTCACCAAAGTCCTCGCGCTGCTGGAAGCGCTTTTCCAGGAGCTGCCGGCATCGCTCACCGCCACTGCCGCTCCAGTACTTGTTGCCCTGGCCGCCGACAGCACTCTACCGTACTCGTGCGAGCTCTGGGTCACCCTCTCGCATCTCGCGCGGCTGTTTGCCGTCGCAGACGTCGTGCTGAACCCGGCGCTCGAGGTCGCAGCCTCCCCCCGTGCGGCCCTCGCCGTCGTCGTGACCGCTCTGCGCAGCGGCTCCGACCCGTCGGTGCTCATTTACCGGGCGCTTGCTCGGCATGCAGCCGATCGGTGGTTCGCGTTCCAACTCGCGCGCGAGTGCGTGCTCCACGGGGCCTTTGGTGTTGCTCGTGAGCTCTTCCCGCGCGTCGTCGCCGGGACATCTTCGGCGCGCATGCACCACTGGACGGCCGGCGTCGCTGCGTGGGTAGAAGCCGAGGCGCTGCTGGTTGCCGGGCCACCGTTGGTGCCGTCGGCCGCGATGGACCAGCTACATGAGGCACAGGCGTCTGTCCAGCTCGCGGCGTCGAGCGACGTCGGCTTTGAGGCGCTTGGCAACTTCCTCCTCGCGCGGATTGCGTTTCTAACGACGCTCCAGGCCGCCTTGCAGGTACTTCCATCCCCTGGAGGTTGCATGCTCATCGTTGGCTAGTACGGCTACGAGAGCCTCATCGCCGGAGACCACGTCTTCGCCGCCACCAAGTGGTCCGAGCTCCAGCGGCAGCTGCGCCGCCACGCGCGCGCGTTCGAGCTCGTCGGATCCGCAGCGTGGGCGACGGCCGACCTCGCTGCTCTCCTCGCCCACGTCCGCGTCGGCGACCTCGTCATCATGGCCATCGACAAGGCAATTCACGGAACGTCCGTGGCCGCGCCTTCGCCGGCGACGCACCCGGCGGCGGCGTTCTGCGCCGACTGGGGCGCGCACATGGCCGCGTGCGCTGTGCTGTCGATGTCTGAGCTCGTTGCGCTGCTGCAGGCCGTAGTCGCGCTGCCGTGCGCCGTACCCCGGGCGCTGCTGCGGGGCGACGTGACGCCGCTGGCCCTTGATGCCCATCTCGCTTCGCACAACGTCAAGCAGATCTCCCGTTCCGTGCTGGGCGTCAGCATTATCGTTGGCATGCAGGTGACCTTGGCGCTCAGTTGGCCGGCGCCGCCCCCGGTGAGTCCTCTGGCGGACGCGGCCCAGGCGTGGACACTGCAGTTTGATGTGACGCTCGCGACGGACGGCACGACATTGTCCTTCGACGCGCCCGTGGTGGTGCAGAGCGACGGCAGCATGTCGGCGCTCGTGCCCGTGTTCATCGATGCCCCGCGGCTCGCAGGCCATTCGTCATACGCACTCTCGACGATGGCGTGGGTCAAGGCGGGCGACAGCCGGTACCTCCTCGGCACCAAAGTCCTCGACCGCACCATTGTCATGTGCTGAGATATATAAACCCACGCTTTACGTTAAGTAAGATGGATGCCACGGTTGCATGGGTTAGCTGTAGTATACGACGATGATGTAAATGGTTACCACGAGGATGGTGATGGAGATGGTTGCTGCGAGCGTCGGGTACTTGTGTTTTCGCTCGAGAACCTTGATGTGCGCTTTCTTGGCGGGCTCGGCGCTGCTTGTATGCAGACCGACGTATTTGACCTGTCGTGGATCTGCTTCCAGGGCCGCCTGCAGACACATGACATGGGTCCTCGTATGGAAGAGGCAGATACCTACCTCATGCGCAACATTGGAGTAGTGAAAGACATGATCATGCCGCTGGTGTAGGGCGTTCCAAATGTAGACGTCAGGAGCGTGGCGGCTGCTTACGTACGCGACAGCACCCGCCACGACGGCCAACACCAAGCTTCGCCGCATGAGCCCGTTTCAAAACTACACGGGGCCGCCGAAACGGCCTCGCCGGTGCTACTGACGCCATCTGCGGTGCCGGGCCGACAGCGTCCGCTGGCTGGCGTCCGCGCCCGCTCGTTCCCATGACGCTGCGATCGTGGTCTTTAGACGTGATTCCCGATTGAAAAACGTGCCCCCCTCTAAGCAAGTTTTATGGGTAGAACATAGGTTAAAGGGTACTAAAACGCAAGTTTGAACATAAAGAACAGCCAGCTGCGCGTGTAACGGGGCGTTTGTATACGGCGCAGAGTGGGGGCTCATTTTATTCCCCGACGACGACGACGATGGCCAAGGCGCGGAAGCCGCTGAGCCCGTGGGCAGAGACGATGCTCACGACTTTCCAGCTACCGCCTCTTAAGGACGATGAGTACTTCGTGCAGTGGGAGACAGGCCGGCTCGGTGTCAATATCATGGAGGACAAGGAGAGCGAACTGCCCATTGTTTGGACAATCATCGATCCGTCGAGTCCACTTGCCGCCGCCATGGAGGTTGGTGACTACCTTCTCTGCGTTAACGAGCTCCGCGCCGAGGACAACACGTTCCACAACTTCCTCCAGCTACTGACTACAAAACAGAAGCCCGTGCTGCTCCGGTTTCGTCGGGCCCGGCAGCGCACCGAGCAGTCCACAGAACTGCCTCGGTCCAAGTCGTTCAAGGCCAACAGCACCGAAAAGCCAACATTGAAACTGAGTCTGAGCGCTGGCGACGCCCGGAGCCGTGCACCGAGCCGTGCGACCCGCACGGCCGTCGAAAGCCCGGAGCCCGAGCGAGTGTCGCCGCGGGACCTGCTAGCGATGGATCCATACCGCAAGTACCGGTACGAATTCGAGTGGGCGGAGGGTGCCTTGGGCCTTTACTTTGGCGAGGAGGAAAGTTTGAGCATGCCCGTGATCACGCGGACACTGCCACACGCCAGTCCCGAGCTGCTGGCCAATGTCGCCCCCAACGACATCCTCGTCTCGGCCAACGGCCTCTCGTCGTACGACGTGCCGTTCTCCGAGTTCTTTTCACAGCTGCAGCACTGGCCCAAGCCAATTCACCTCGTGTTCCAGACCGCGCGGCCGCCAAGCCCGTCGACGCCCAAAGGCCCGCCGCCCACGAGTCCGCCAGGCCGCGCACCGAGCCCGCAGAACCGCGACTCGCTCAAGAACAAGCTCCTGTCCTTCGGCCACCGCGCGCCCAAGTCCGTCACCGTGTCCCCCACGGCCAAGGCGGCGCGCGAGCCGCAGACGCCTCCGCGGGCGGTGGTCATGACGCCTCCTCGCGATGCCCTTACACAGGCGCCCGCGTCACCGACGCCCAAGACGCAGTCCAAGCTCTCGGTGCAGACCAAGGCCGCCAAGGTGGTGACGCCCGAGACGCCGCCCCGAGAGCCGTTGCCCCAGCCCAGTGAGCACCAGCAACTGCCGTCGCGCTCCGTCTCGCCTCAGACAGTCGTGCCCAAGGCGCCGTCGCCCCAGCCCGTCGCGGCCAAAGCATCGTCCCCGCAGCCATCGACGTCGGCACCGACGCCGCCCGTGGCGTCCCCAAGAGCTAAGGTGGGGAGCTCCCCAGAGCCATCAGCCGCGGGGGTCGCCGCCCCACCCGCGCCTGCCAAAACCCCCGCGCCTGTTAAAGTTCCTGCACCGGCCAAGGCTGCTGCACATGTGAAAGCTCCTGCGCCGGAACAAGCTCCCACGGTGTTTGAAGACAGCGACTCGGACGACGACGACGAGGCCCGCAAGCAATTTGGCTCTGAGTTTCTGGACGACATCACGGCGGCCGACGGACCGGTCGTCGTTGTGAAGCACGACGCGCTGTTTGCCAAGGGAGATGACGTGGGCCCGGACGACAGCGACCTCGAGGACTTGGACCTCGAGGAAGAAGCGGCCGAAGACAACGAGCCGATGCCCAAGCTGGACTACCCCGTGCGCAAGGAGCGCACGACGGAGATGACAGCCGCGGACGACGGTCCGCGAGTGTCCACGGTGCCCAAGCCACTGCCGACGCGGGCGGGCGGTGAGCGCTCGGGCAAGTCGCGCGGGCGTAAGATCAAGGGGCGCAGCATCAACCCGAACGCGGCCAGGTTGGCCAAGATCTCAGAGATGGACGAGCAGACGATTCCACTGGCCGAGCCGAATTCGGTCAACATGAAGCTCAACGTTCGCGGCAAGCTCAAGAGCCAACGCGTGAGCAAGATGGACACCCCCGACAGCTCGTTGTATTTGCTCAAATGGAAAGAAAACCGCAGCATCGGCCTTCAGCTGCGCGAATGCCGGCTCGCCAAGGGCGTGTACCCGATGGTCGTGCTCGTGTGCCGCGAGCCGTGCTGCGACTCGCTTCGGCATGTCAACGTCGGGGACCTCCTCCTCGAGATCAATGGCCGAGACACGGCCATGATGGGCGTAAAGAAGACTATCAGCTTTGTCAAGACGTGCTCCAAAACGGCGCTGCTAAAACTCAAGCGTGGCCCAGGCTTCGCCGTGCAGCGGGTCAGCGCCACCTTTTAGTAATATACCATGGATAGAACACGCTTAAGACAAAGACGATACAGAACACCGCGTTGCACGGGACCCACGGACGCCCCTCGCGATCTCCCATTCTGCCTGGCACCGCTCCCATCGGATCCAAGAGCACCGCGTGTTAACTAACGGTGACTCTTTTCGAGCTTTATTTAAGATTCAGTAAACAACTACTGAGCTCTTTTTGCGAAGCCCACAGGATGCGTGGATCTCAGCAGAGGAGCTGCATGCGCAAGGCGACGCAGGGAACGCGGGTGAAGCCGGCCGTGGGCTCCGAAGCGGACGGAGCGCGGTCCAAACCGCAAGTATTTTTTTGTGATGGCGCAAAGCGGGTTGCGCATCTGTTGGCAAGGTGACTTGGTGTTTGTATAGTCCGAGCCATGTGAGGATACCGATCTTCGTCATTCCGAACCAGACAAGGAAGATGGCTGGACGCTTCAAGGTTGCGCTGTGCCAGCTTGCGGTCGGAGATGTCAAGGCCACCAATATTGCGCGCGCCAAGGCCGCGGTCGAGGAGGCTGCCCGCGCTGGTGCACAGGTGGTGTCCCTGCCCGAGTGCTGGAACTCACCGTACGCGACGACGTCATTCCCGCAGTACGCTGAAGAGATCCCGGCCACGGCGCTCGTGAACGAGAAGGACCACCCGTCGACGCACATGGTGCTGTCGCTTGCAAAGTCGCTGGGAATCTACCTCGTGGGCGGTTCGATCCCTGAGCGCGATGCCGGGAAGGTTTACAACACGTGTGTGGTTGCTGGCCCCGACGGCGCTCTCTTGACTAAGCACCGCAAGGTCCACCTCTTCGACATTGATGTTCCCGGCAAGATCACGTTCAAGGAGTCGGACACGCTCTCGGCGGGCAGCCAAGTGACGGTCTTTGACACGCCGTGGTGCAAGATCGGCGTCGGCATCTGCTACGACATTCGCTTCCCCGAGCTCAGCATGCTCATGAAGAACGCGGGCGCCAAGTTTCTCATGTTTCCGGGTGCCTTCAACCTCACGACGGGGCCGGCCCACTGGGAGCTCCTCCAGCGTGCGCGCGCGGTGTGTTCCTTCTGGACCGCTCCCACTCACTCCCTGGCTTTAGGTGGACAACCAGCTCTACGTGGCGGCGACGTCGCCGGCTCGCGGGCCCGAGGGCGGCTACCAAGCGTGGGGTCACTCGTCCATCGTGTCGCCGTGGGGCGAGGTCATTGCCACGACCGAGCACACCGAAGCCATCGTGTACGGCGACATCGACATAGCGCAGGCCGACGAGATGCGCCGCAACATCCCGACAACGCTGCAGACGCGCACGGACCTGTACAAGCTCGAGCGCTTGGCCTAAGCGTGGACGAGAGGACGATGTACACGTTAATAATGATAATCCATGCGGTAAAAGGGGCGCGCACTGGCGAGCAGGTCGTACGAGCACGCGAGCGCGATTTGCAGCAAGACGTCACTGCCGTCCGTGACGTGGAGCCGCTGCTTGGTGAAGTCGGCGTCCGCGACACTGAGCGTTGCCGTCACGAGCAAGTCGGTGTCCTGGCCGCTGACAACGGAGCCCACGAGGTACCGGTGCTGCCCGTGGATCACCGTGTTGGCGAAGGCAAAGGCGGTGGTGGGTTTGCCCTGCGTGACGAGCTCCGACATGAGAATGAACTGGTAGCCCCTTCGCCACGACTTGCGAAACATGCCCACGACCTCCTCGGCGCGGCCCGCTCCGTTGGCGCCGGGCACCACGCGCGCGACGACGATCATGGGCTGGTTGGCACCGTACCGCTTGAGCGTCAGCGTCAGGAGGCTGCCGTGCGCCGCGTCAGCCAGCGTCCACTTGGTCTTGGTCGCGCGCTTGAGCGTGAAGAGGGGGCGGCACCCAAAGCCTAGTACGGTGCACTGCGAATAGCCAGTCGACGACGTGAGCTGCTCCTTGTCGATCGTAAACAGCTACGCTGGGTGAGCTCATCGGAGTGGCCGCGGCACGTACGCAGTCGGTGTAGAACGCCAGCGTGGTGCGGTTTAAGAGCATGTCCATGCAAAGCACCTCTTCGACCTTGGCGTCGCGCTCCTCGTCACTGGACGTGGCGCGGCGTAGTTGTGGGCGCGCGTAGACGTGCTCGCCGAAGTGGGCGATGGCGTCCGCATACACGTCGCAAAGACATTCTTGAAGCTCGTCGAAGGTGTCGGTGGCGTTGGAGGCGGCGTCGTCGTCGAACGAGTCGTGTTCGGGCTTGGCTGCCGCCTTCTTCTGCGGCGAGTGCTCGTGGCTGTGGTCCTTGGCGAGGACGGCAACGAGCTCTTCATGCAGAAGCGTGTTTTTCGAGCACCCGACGAGGTCTTGATACGCCCGTTGCGTCGCAATAGCAGGGATTTGCGAGATGGCGTGCAGGCACGTCTTGACCTCCTCCGACATGCGCTCGAGGGACGCAACAGCCCGGCGCACAGAGCTATTAAGGCCGTGAGCATGCGAGGTTTTGAGAGGCAGCCTACCCTTTGAAAGACTCCTCGACGTACTTGGAGTGCACGCACTCGGAGTACAGTGGGCTTAGAGTTTCGTCTCCCAAGAGGGTCTTCTGGAAGGCGCGAAATTCGTTCCAGGGGCACTTGAACTGGTGCGAGACGCTGTTGACCGTCACGATGTATGTAAACGGCACAGGCCACATCGTCTTCGACGTGGGCGATGCTCGCATCTGCTTTTGCTCGATGCGGATTGCCTCGGGCTTGGTCCAAGATCCCTTGTGTCGGTAGCTCTCTACAGGGTACCCCGCCATTACGATACGATACCCAGCGACAGCATACCGGAGAGGCCATCCTTGGTCGCGTGTGTTGGGCAGACGTACAGTGGCATGATGAACCAGTCGTCGAAGGGGATCACATGCTGGTCGCGCTTGGGCGACGTTTTTTCCACCTGCGATGGTTCCGACTGCGATCGCGTCGCCGCCTTGGGCTTGCTCCGGCGCACTGGCACGTCGAGACCCGTCGGCGTCAGCGCGATGAGGCTCGTCATGGGCGCGCGGATGTCCGAGCACGTGTGCATGACGGTCATGGCCGGCTGTCTTACGCTGAAATGGCGTGGGCGGAAGCTCAAAAAAAAGCCCCAATCTTCCAAGGCGGTGAGTAACCCAAGTGCAACCTGGCTCCCACTCTAAATTTCGACCAATCCCAGCACGCCCTCGCGTGACACGCCTCGATGATTGGCCGCGTTGTCACATAATGCGAGAAAGCAACCATACAAATTCCAAGTTATCCATGGCCCGAATTCGCCACTTGAGGCAACGAGTGGCAAACTGCATTTCCCACGCGCATGTGATGTGCATGGAAACACAGCATTTGGAAGCGCTCACGTGGTCTCGCGGCCTGCGCTCTCACGTCGGCGGCGCCTCTGGCCGTCGGAGGCTGCACGTGTGTGAGCTTTGGCCTTCACCGCCACCGACAAAATAGCGTAAACAAGACGTGGTGTCCGCACTGGCGCCATTTGCATACACTTGTCATTGATCTGGGATAAACAAGGCCAGGGGTTTTGGTGCTGCCATGACGCACCATTTCCAAGATGTGGCGATGCAGAAAGCAGGCTTGTGTGAGGTACACCATGCGGTTGGCAAGCAAAGATCGGGAGCGATATTGACTTCAACAGATCTGCGTTGCCTCGACGGGAAAGCGCACTGCTGAATTTGTTGGAAGACTCGATGGACAGACCATTTGCTGGCGATACGAAGCGGGCAATTGCTCGAGCCTGCTCCAAAGATGTGGAACAAACGTGTCCTCTTGGGCATCTCGTGGCTGGCAGCGCGACATCTCAAATGACACACAAACTGACTTTATCACACTATATCTAGGTACATAGCATCGTCCGTTCGAGATGGTCCTTCGAGAGATCTGCGATGTTTAATAGGCAGATGGACTCCCATCAAAGAGGCAAGATTGACTTGCGAAGGAGGCCGGACCTTGGGCCTAGCGCGACGGATTGCCGCGCGCATCCTCCTCGGAGTGATGGCGGACATCATGTGCCGACGCAGAATGCAGGTCCCGCATAATTTTCACCTCATTTTCACCAATTTCATTCGAGATCCGAGACGCACGCGTTGGTAACCTCCACTGCCGGCGCACGATGCAACTGCTTGGCGCTTCTCTTCCGGGGAGTCGCGTTTCTGCTTGGCACACGCCTGTCACTCGGGAGCACGTCACAACTCTGGTCCGCTGCAGGGTCCCAGCGCTCGCCGCCGGACGATGGCCCTCCAGGCCCATCTCGGAGAATGGTTCAGACCTTCCTCGGGGAAGTGCATCAAGGCAGGAGCAAAGATATGGGTGCAGCTGCCGCGAACACGGGCGAGTAGCTTCGTGTCGGACCAGCTCTCGGGGGCTCGAGGCGCCAGAGAGTTGCCGCCCTCGTGATACAAGAGGCGTGTCGCCCGCCCACTGCTCGAGATCGCAGTGGACTTGGCCACCAAAGTGCAATTTGCAGTGGATTTTCTGGAAAGATGCGTTGCGAATATTAATAACCATCTTCAACTTCGCGCATCAGATCTTCAGTATGGTGACGCTCCGGCATTAACGGCGTCGGGAAATTATTTTGGGTCAAAAACACGGAATCTCTGTGGCCTGTCTGATTGGTCAAAAAGACGCGGCATAACGGAGATTCGATGGGAATTTTTTTGGTGGTCTATTAAAATGGTTGTATTTTAATACAGTTGGTAGACGATTTATGTGGAAAAGCGACAGGGAGATTTTAATTGTGCGGTGAGTGCTGGTCCGAATTTAATGGCCGGCGACTAATAAAATGTGCTCGGTCTCCTCGTGGACGCCCAGAGAGTCCCATTTTCCATCTTGGAGTAGACGACATGATGAAGAAGGCCTCGAGCGCGAAGAGCAACCCGCGCGGCAAGCGTGTCGAGCGCAAAGGCACGATGTCATCACTGCGACCTACTTCTGAAACCACACCCAAGCGCGCACCGATGCAGCTGGCGCCGCCCGCGCGTGCGGCCTCGGCAACATATTTATTGGCTAAAGGCCCCGACGGCACCCGTGGTTTCTACAGCCGCAGCCAAAAGCTCAGCATTCACGCCCACGAGTTCGTGCCCACGTCCCGCTAAGTCTTCCTCGCGCTCTCTGCCATCCATGTAATCTTATTCCCTAAACTATCATAAAAATCTAATGCCATTGTGTCCTATGTTCCTTCCATGCGTTCGCGTAGTCTCCAAGGGTACTGACATTCTAGCCAAGGGCTTAAGCATCCGAATGATGGATCTTGGGAAGATCGCGAAGGGATTGCGTCGCGGATCCGCGCTTCTTTGGTTGCTGCTGGCTCTTGTGGGGGCTCCACCCGATGAAGTAAATGACCTGCACGGTTGGTAACTGCTGCAGACAATTCGAGGCCAACCTGGAATGTCACGGGGATCGAGCCGTCCTCGTTGCCGTACATGCTTTGGTAGATGGCGGCGGTGGCAAGGAGGGTATCGCGGGATGGCACGATGCTCGAGGACGTGAACGGTGCATTGTTCTCGGCCATGCCTTGGAGGTGCTCCATCAAGATGAAAGCGTCCGGGTATTCGATCGTAATGTAGTCCGTGTCGACTGCTTGCAATGAGACGGCTTTCTTCCAAGGCCACGTACCTGTGGGCAGCGCAAAGCCTGCGCTCTGGAGCAAGTTGCCAGCGTCAGCGACGTTGACGAAGGGTGAGATGTGCGGCAGGATCCCGCCCTTGCGCTCCTGATCAGCGAGGATGAAGGAGCTCCTGGGCGAGAGTGAGCCCGCCCGGCGCTTCTTTAAGGACGTACCGCAGCTCGCACAGACTGTCCCCGCCCAAGACAGCGCCGAGGAAAACGCCGTCCGGCTTGAGAGCCTCAAGCACCTACGCTATCTGAGCGTCCGCTCGGGCATCGGAGGTACCTGGCTGAAGGTACTGGGGAGGTCGTTGACCCAATGCAACGCGCACGAGCTGATGACCAGGTCCAAGTGCTTGGGCGGGAATGGCAGGAACTCTTCGTCGCCGCAGATGTACTCGGTGGCCACTGCTCATTGCGTAAGTCGCACGTCCACAGGTCCGGGGCCTACGCTTCCGGTTGCGCTCAGCCTCCTCAGGCGTATTGACATCGCGGAGCAAAAGCTTTTCTACGACAACGTGAGCCATCGACACGAGCGCTTGGCCGCACCGGCAAACTCGAACTGAAGAAGCTTCTTGATTCCGCCGAGACCAGCATCGGGGGCCAGCGACTTGTAGATATATCCGCTGCCCGCGCCTAGGTCCGCTGCCAGCGGAAACTCGCGGTCGATGTCCTAGAGGCCAGAGGTTCTTGAAGCCCAGCGCCTTGGCACGCGATGCGCACACCTCGAGTCGATCTACGAGGCGGCGCGCTACTTCCTCGCGCAAGTACTCGTACTCGGTGCTGTTGGTCAGCATAGCCGCGTTGTTGCGCTGCTGGCGCTTCATAGCTGTCGAAACAAACATGAAGCGATGTTCTGGACCGGGTCAACTACCTCGGTTGAACACTTGCATCGACATGAACCGGCGCCCCATGGCGCTGCGGGCAGCTTGCAACATCGCTTGGTCAATCAAATGCAACCACTGACCGGCTGGCTAAGTTCGAGGCGCACTTAGCCGTGCTCCTAGTGCTCCAAAAGTCCCCCAGGTTCTTGGAACCATTGTGCTTCCAAGGCGCCGGCGATGTCGGGGCGGAAAGCCCGCTGCGATGCGATGCTGCATTGCTGGGGTGCAATGCGCCGAAACCAGCCGTTAGTTGACAAGCAAAGCCAAGGAAGATACACATCACGACACGGACTCTTATCCGCGTTAAGCGGCGAGGCGTGGGCAAGCGGCCGTGTCCTGCAAAACAACGCTCCTAGTGGTGACCGGGGCCCTTGTTGGTCGTGCGCCAAGGAGCGTTCTCCGAGAAGATTGGGATGAAGTTGTGGATGGCGTCGCGCTGGTTCTGAATGATGCACTCGCATATCCAGACGAGGTTGCGCACTTCCTGCTCCTTCAACTTGACGTACGCATAGAAGCAGGCGAAATGCATCTGGCTTCCGAACGCAAGCTCGCACATCATCACGTCGCGCTCGTAGAACGCATCGTCGATCGACTTGCTCTCGACGCCCTCGCTCTGGTGGATCTCCCAGATCTTGCGGTACACCGGGAATGGCTCCAGAACAATGCCAAGAGACGTCTCGTCCGACACTTCCGAAAGCTCCTCCGTGCCCGCAGGGTACAGCTCGCCAATGGAAGGGTACAGCGGCTTGCGGTCCGAGATGCGCATGCTCGGCTCGTTCAGCGGAGTGCCAAACGAGTTGAGCGTGATGTTAATTGCAATGCGGTCAGCGCGGGCGCGGAGAATCACGCCCATCATGACTGCCGTCTCACCACCAAGGTCCTATGAGTTGATGAGCTGAGAGCTTTCGATGGCAAGGTACCATGCAGAACTGAAAGAAGTCCTCCAACCACAACTTGAGCATCGAGTTCTTGATGATTTCCATTTGCACTTCCTCGAGGATGTTGCGCACTTCCGAAGCCTCGCCGAGGCGGTCCTCGGCATTTTCTTGGAGGAACTGCTGGAAGTACTTGCCTATGTGCCCCTCATAAGCAAGTTGACTTAAGTGTACAGCAATACCAATAGGAGTGTCAATCAACACGCACTCATACAAGTCGGCATAGCCCTTCGAGTTGGCCTCGAACGTGCAAATACTGCGCATGATCGAGTCGTCGAACTTGCCAAGCGGGTGGAGCTGCCCGATGAGCTCATTCACATCGCGACCGTTCATTGTGCCCTTGAGAAGGAGCATCAAGTTGTCGATCATGTACTCGTATCTATGGCCATTCCTTTTCACGCTAGACCGTGCTCAATGGACATACGTGATGAAGTCGAGGAACTGGCCGAGCGGCTCCATCGCCTGCGCGCGAAGAAAGACAAACTCGTCCACAAACTTCTTGGTCGTCGCGGTCTGAATAATTGACGGCGTGACCGTGCTACTGCTGTCTTGAAGGAACTGGTCGTAGTCCGTCTCTTGGAGGTTGAGCTTGATATCTACAGATAGCCTGCACTTCAGCGGGTTGGGCGCGTGCCATTCGGTCGGTACCTTCCAACGTCTCGCACTGCGTGAGGTGGTGGTAGTCCACATCATCGAGGAAGCCGCTGCGGTAGCCGCGAATGAGGCCCTCCACGAAGCCGTGCTGGATGTTAAAGGTCGTGATGTCACCGGTTGACTGCACCATGGCGAAAATGGGACTCCCTTCGGGACTGTTTCCGAGGCAATTCGACAGTCTTTTTGAATTATCATAGAATTTGTATGAGTGCCTCGCTATTTTTTGCGATTGCAAACCGTCAAAATAGAACAGAAACTACCGACACTCTTAAAAAGCATATATCTCCAGATACATTGTCTCATGGCACTTCACCCGATACAAAAATACAGCTGCATTGCCTCTCACAATCGATAATTTGTTAAAGTCCCACCTATGGCGGTGGGCCATCAGGTCTAGCAGGGTGGCAAGAAACCTCTATAAATGAATTGGATTCATGGACCGACGTGCAATTAAGGCACTTGTGCCGAAATTAAGACGTTGGGTTCGGAATTGTTTACGGCACATGCCACTTGAGCACCGATGGGAAGATCTCAACTCGCGTATCTTTCCAACGCTGTGGCCGGAGCATGGACCCAAATGAGACTGATGAGCGAGCGGCTGTCATGGACTGGCAGCGCATGTGCCAGCAGCAACAAGACGAGATCGAAAGGCTCAAGCAGCACGTCATACAGCTTGAAGGCCGCCTTCGTGGCGCGTCCATTGCACACGAAAATACTCCGCTTAATGGCCAGCGGCAATTTGAAGAGGCGTCCCATCGTGAACAGCGACTTCTAGATATGGCCAAAGCACTTGTTGCGCGGCAGAAGACGGAACTAGACGCGCAAGTGGAGAAGCTAAAGGCCGAAAAGAAAGCGTGGCGCGGCGAGCATCGGCACAGCTCTTTAGTCGCTGGAGAGATGCAACGGGTGCTCGACACAGTTAAGCGCCAATTCACTGACAATGTCGAGATAGCAACATTCCCGTAGAGCGCGGCATCGTTGAGGAAGAATATTCGACAGCTTCGCTCCGCCGAAGAACGGATTCGGGAACGGGAGCAATCGCTTGCGACAATGGACGCCCCAGGTATGAGGAAGTTTAGGTGGCCGCATTCCATGCAGCCCCGACAGATGTGTTCTCGTGCAGCAGCGCTTCATCTGCAGACTGCTTTTCCTACGACCCATCCCTGGATGACGTCTTTAGCGACGCCATCTCGTCCCTTGCAGGCTCGGAAACCAATTCTCTTGAAGACGAACTGCGTCACCTTCGCGACGACATTGCATACGATTATACCCCCCAAGCGCCACCACAATTCGTGCGTCTACCGTACACCGAGTCTCCGGTATGGCCCCAAGCCAACGTGCAAGACCCGTATTGGGGCCTCCGCGACGGCCACAGGCGGCCGCCTCGGTGAGTCCTATTGCACCTTAAAGGCGGTACTACGTGCAGCAGGAGCGGGCCACCATTTTCGGCCCACCGGGTTCAAGAGTGGCGCTGTGCCTCCATCTACGACAAGCAAATCACGAGCTGGGCCGTCAGCCGCCAGAAGATCCAGGCCGCGGCTCAGCAGCACGCTACGTTGGCCTCCACGCGGGGACGCCGCCTGATGGCGCGTAGGTGGCTCAACTCACTGTGCCAAGAGCTCGCAGCGTATTCGACCAAGTACGCCCAGGCACCCCGGTCGGTGGACGAGTTTGTGTAGAAGTAGCAGTGTTGTTGGCCCCAACGTCTATTTAATGCTAGCTTATCTTCCCAAGACTCGTGCGATCATGTGTTGTCCGGACTTGCTTAAGCCGGGGCTCGTGATTCAATGCGTTGTTGGGCTCTGCTGCATCCGCATAGACTGCTTGTATCGCGCTACCTACACCATTGCTGAGCCCATCAAGTTCGTGTGTCAATCGTGGAAGGGCGCTTCGGGTTGATCGCGGCAAGCCAACAGGTTATGAGCCCAATGGCTCCGTGCAGCATTCCCATTGTGGTTCCATCTGCACAGCGCCATTTGGGCTCACGACTTGTTGCGTGCCGCCAGATGCCCGGAGATTTGCATTCCAAAGGCTGCGCAACGCCCCGCTGACTGTCGTGCCTCGCCATTGCCGGTGCGTCCGGTGGGCCCGTTGCCTTCTCCCAGCTTGGGCGGTTGCCAAATCTTGAAGTCGTCCCGGGTATCCGGTCATATCCGGATTCGATTGTGAACCGGCAATCTCACGTGCCACTGTCGACACGCAGCGTCATTAGAGATGGCCGAGCGCGACGACGAGAACGCGTACGAGAAGCTGTCGCGCGAGGTGCACCAGGCGCAAACAACAGGCGCAATCCACCCCGACTGGCTCGAGAATCCATGCGGCTTCCTGCTCAAGCCCGACTTCAAGCGCAAGATGCAGCACATGGGCGCGGGGGGCAAAAAGCTGCAGACAAGCATTCGCGGCTTGCGCCTGCACCTGCCGGGCTCCTCGTACCGCAGCCGCTGGTTCGTTCTTGACGGCATGATGCTGCGATACTTCCGGTCCAAGAATGACGAGCAGGAACTTGGCGCCATCCACCTCACGAGCGTGAACGCCGTGCTGCCTTCGAGTATGGCTGACGCACCTGATCACGCCCTCGACCTCGTCTGCGCTGACCGCATCTACACGGTGGCGGCCGCGACTCGTGAAGACATGGTGCGCTGGGCGACCGTCCTCACGCTTGTGGTAAGTCTCACACCGAGCGTGTCGAGGCATCAGGCCATCGATGGTAGCTCCGTGGCGAGTATCAGCCCAAGCTCATGCAGCGGCGCGAATCCGCCGTCATCCGCGGCAGCTCCGTTATTCCGCCGCACAACGGGCGCAGCAGCGGCGTCATCCGACAGGCGTCGCAAGTGCTGCCGCCGCCGTCGACGTACGCTCCGACGCTCACGCCGTTCGACGAGGAGCCCGCAGACAAGGAGCGTGAGATGGACGCCAAACTCCGCGCCATGAGCGCTCGGGAAAAGATCATCACCGTGACGTTCGACTCTCCGGGCCCGCTGCACTTGTTTCTTCAAAGTACCACCGCTGGGCATTCGAGACTGGCGCGAAGCCTTGCTCATGATTGTAGGCACGATGGAGGGCACAATCATGGTGCGTGGGTTTCAAGAGCCGCCCGAGGGCGGCGTGGGGTTGGCCGAGGCCACAGGCGTCGTCATGCCCGGCGACATCCTCGTCGCGGTCCAGGACCACTCGTTCACGACGCTGCCGTTCGCGACGGCGGTCGCCGAGATCGCGCAAGCCAGCCGACCACTGACGCTGCGCTTCTCGCGGCTCGAGGCGCCACCCGTGAAGCAGGCGTCGCGCCTCGCCCAGGGCTGGGTCTTGGCCAAGGAACCCGGTGCGTTCCGGGTCGCCGCGTCGCTCACTCTTGCGTAGCAACGAACCGCGTCCGCATCCGGCTTTTGCAGCTCCAAGGCTCCAAGCTGCACCTGTTCAAGTCGGGACTGCACATCGGCCGCCAGGACCGCCCTGTGCTCACCCTTCCGCTCGACGACGTCACCGACATCCGCCCTGTGCACGGTACACCGCATCAGACGCGAGGTTGCCATGCGCAGCGTAGACAAGCGATCGGTGCGCTGCGTGCAGGGCTTCCCCACGAAGCTCGGCGTTACGCTCGAGAGTGCGCACTTTATGTTTACGTTTTACGTGGAGACGGCGGAAGAACTCTCAACGTGGATCGACGTGCTCAAAAACGCCGTCATCTTTGACAAACCCAAGGCAACGGCGGCTACGATCCCCGTGCACCCGGTGGCCGTCGTGACGACTGCGACCGCGCCGTCGCCCGTGCTGCTGGCGTCCGATGTGCTCAAGTGGGGCGAGCTCACACGCGCCTTCGAGCCGCGCCACCTCGTGCTACTCGCCAACGGGAAGCTGCAGGTTTTCCTCGATGCGTCATGCACGACTCTGCTCGCCACTGTGCGCTGCGACGCCATCGTGGGCCTTTCGCCCGCGCACATCGTGCTCGGTGAAGATACTGCGTACGAACTGGACATCGCGGTGGTCGTTGTCAGCGGCGGCAAGCACTGGCGCCGCAGCTACGTCTTTCGTCTCTCGACGCCGCACCAGCTCATGAAGTGGGCGCGCTACGTCGAGCGCGAGGGCCGCCACCTCTCGGGGCGAGACCTCGACGTGTCGCTGCAGGAGCACGATGCTGACAGCGCCCCGGTACGCCCAGCCCCGCGCTTGGAGGCATCGCCCGACCATGAGTATACCGCGTGGATTGCTGGGAGTCGCAGCTGCCGCCACTTTGGCCAACTCCAAATCGACGGCGCCATGGCCCGCGGTGCGTCTGGAAAGAGTAGGCGACGCTGAGCTGGCGTAGGATGGTTCCACGTCAAGAAGCCCGGTGCCGTCGGGGCTGAGGGCTACCACCCGCGCTTTGTCGTGCTGAAGGACCAGTACTTGCTCTTGTACAAGTACGAAATCGCGCCCGAGGTCGTACTGGCCGCTGGGATTCTGCGCTCATGGCTCTGGTAGAGCGCCGACACGTTTGCGGGACGCATCGACCTCGCCGAGATTCGCAATGTCCGCGTCGTGCAGGGTGACTCAATGGAAACATTCGACCATGCACTGCAGCTCAAAACGTCGACAAACTTGATCTTCACGGTCTGCGCCCGTCGTCAGCAAGGAGCTAATGGTCGGTAGCTCGCGGCGCTCACCCACGCGCAGAAAGAGGCCTGGTTCATGCTGTTGCTGTGGGCGTCCGACTACTACTTCAACGAAACTACACTGACGACGGTGCTGCCGGCGACGACGCCGCAGCTAGCGACGTCAACGTCGTCGGCCGAGCACGTGACCAACCGGCTGAGCATCGAAGTCGTCCAGAACGCCGCTCTGGCCTCGACGAGTCGGGTGCGCGCCTAGGGTGTGAGCAGCGCTCACGGGCGTCAACGTAGGCGTCGCTGTGGGGCGTTGAGAGTATCGCGCAGATCCGCGGCTGGCTCTCGATTGGGGACCGCCGCGTCTTCGGCGCGATCCTGAATGGCGTGCTGAGCTACTACGAGGTTGAGGAGGACCTCGACAGTGAGTGGGGCGACGCTCTCGACGCCATCGAGCTGAGCCGCGTCCGATCGGTTGCTAGCAGCGGCGATGCGCGCTTTGCCGTGGTGCTTGCGCACGCAGACGCACCCGCTGGCGTCGAAGTGCACCTCGAAGCGGTGAACGCGGTCTGGGCCAAGAAGTGGATGCTCGCCATGTGCTCGTGCAGCCGGCTCGTGCTCACGCAGGACGGCACGGCCCTCCGCAGCGCGGCGCCCAAGGAGGGCTTCCTCTGGAAGCTCGACCGGCTCCACCAGGTGCATCGGCAGCGGTACTTCTGCCTGCAGAACCACGAGCTCGTGGTTCGCACAGGCCCCGCTGGTCGCGTGCTCAACGTCGTCGCTCTTGACGCGATCGCTGGCATCTTCTTGTCCAAGGTACACAATGGCGGTGGCGGCACTCATGACAACGCTAGATAACGGGCGACAAGGACTACTTCCAGATGCATCTGCACTGCGTGGGGGAAACGGAGCCGATGGACCCGACTCTCACTGCCACTGCGCTCGTGGACGACGACGACATGGACACGGCGCAGTTCCAAACGATCTCCGTGTCATTCTTCGCCGAGGACGACATGCGCGAGTGGGCCCTCGCCGTGTACCACTGCTGCACGAACGCCATGATCAACCACGCGGGCGCCAATCTGCAGCTACCGACGACGATCGAGACCTTCCCGCAGGCGCTCATGAAGACCACAGCATTCCTCGACTCGCTTGAGGTCGCCCGGGTTCGTGCCATCGGCTCACTTGCGGCGTAGGCGGAACCAGCGCTTGACGCCGGCCGGGGCTGGTTATACTACCGGTCGGGCACCAACGAGCGGTACCGCCGCCGGTACTTTGTCCTGCGCGGCCACGAGCTCGCCATCTACAAGCACGAGGTCGGCCCCGACGAGGCGGCCATTCGCTATGGCGTTGTGGACGTGCGGGCGCTGCTCGACGCGTCCTTCGTGAGTCACAACTGTCCCGAAAACGCCATGGACCTGCAGTTCGGCCACACGACGCTAACGCTGATCCCACCTTCGGACGCCTCGGCGGTGGGTCGCTCCGGGAGGCTTGGCCTCAGTCGCGGCGCTAGGTGGCGTGGCGCGCCGCCTTGCTCGACGTCAAGCGCAGCATCGTGTCAAACCACGAGCCGAGCGAGGCCAGCGTGCTCATCAGCCGCAGCAGCACGTTCGCAGCGCAGAAGGAAAACGAGGAGCTCCTGCGCACGCAAATCGAGACGCTCGTGTCGTTCGCTGCCAACTTGCTGGCGTGGGACGGCTCCAAGTGGGTCGCCAACGTACGGCCCCTCGGCACCGCGAACCTGACGCACGCCCTAGTACTACGTCATGACGGCGGCGCGGCTGTTGGTCTTCTCGCTTGCGCTCCACCTGTACGACGAAGATCCGGATCTGCTCTCGACGGTCGAGACTAAACACATCGTTCAAGTCCGCTCACTGTCGCCCGAGGAGGAACAGGAGCGGGGCGGTGGCACCTCGGCCTGCGCTTTCCTCGTGCAGCTGTCGACAACGCCGACGCCTCTCGTGCTCAAGTGCGAGACCTTCGGTACGCCCCCGGCACGGCTCCCGAGAATGACGGCGGCTCCTTAGATCACTGCTTACAATGGATGCGCATGCTTTGCCACAGCAACGGCAAGCTTGAGCTCAAGCGCAACGCGGCTACCGGTGTGTGGGGCAGGTACGCGCCCCGGCGCCGAACAGGGCCGACATCGATGTCGCTAGTATCAACCGCATCGCGTCGCTCTCGCGCCACAACAGCTTCATGGCCACGGGCCCGCCGCGCTTCTCGGAGGCGACAGCCGGCCGCCTTTCGCGCCAAGAGACTCTTCGGAGGTGCGCTGCAGCAGTGGCTCAGGGTGACACGCACGTAGGCGGACGTCGGAGCTCCTCCATAGCCGGCAAAGCATGGCCGCCAAGTGAAGGCTATCACAGCGGTCCCGGAGGCCGCCACCCGCGCTGCCAGTTAATAAGACAAGTGTCGTACCCCGTTCGTGTCTCGACACTAGAACCGACCTGAGTGGAGGAGGTGGTAAATCGACAAGCAGCGCAGCCAGCCAACTCTTGCGATGCGAGTGGCTGTGGGACCTGGTCGTCCTCAGAGGGGTTCATGTTGGTGAGATGGGCACACGGCTCTGTCAACGGAAGGGCTGATTTGCCCCACCGCAAAGCTCTCCAACTTTGAGCCAGCTTCGTCTCTTCGCCAAACACTTTGCTATTATTGCTGAGGATGCTCAGTGGGCTCCTGATACATACATATCAGTTATACACGAACGCAGCGCATGCTCGCTGGTCAAAATGCATCGACAACTACAACGAACCGGAGGTCATCGCGCCAGTGTTGAGGGACGCAGGCAGGGCAAAGAAGTTAGCGACCACCGGCAGTCGCGAGAGCACACCGTCTTGGAGCACCAGCGTCGCAAACGTGATCAGGCCCTTCAGGCGCTTCTCGTGGTTCACGGCAAACCCGATGGACCGAGGTGGAAGGCTCGGAGTCATGACAAGCGGCGCTGTGGCGTTGAGCTCGCGGCGCAGCGACTGGAACTGGTGGTAGAAGCGGCGTACGGTCCACGACGACCCGACGACAAGCGTCACCTTAAGATCGTAGTACACCCGTTGCTTGCCTTCGAACATGATGCGCCCCGAGTCCGTGCACGTAACGCTAGCGCCATGTAGATCCTGCTTCTTTTTGGCCAGAAGCGCGTCCTTGAGAGCCACTTCGTTGACGAGGCGCTGCATCTCAACGTCCTTGGTGTCAAGCAGTTCGTCTTTCAGCGCGAGCTCGTTGGTCAAGTGCTCGAGCTCCTGCCGCTTCGAGTCGAGCAGCTCTTCCATGAGGGAAACCTCATCTGTGAGGCGCTCCATGTCATGGCTCTTGGTGTCGAGAAGCTCGTCTTTGTAGGCCACAACGTTGGTGAGGCACTCCACCTCCTGGCTGTTGGCGTTCAAGAGCGTGCCCTTGAGCCCGACTTTGTCGCCGAGCTGCTGGGCCACGATGACTAGGGCATGCATCATTTAGAATCACAGTGGGGGTAGTGGGGGGTTTGCTCGTTTGATCTCCTTCGCTCGAATCGCGAGCCCAATCGTTGTCAAGACCGTTGGGAGCCTCTGGAATTGCCCTTCTCCAAGCAGAATCCGTTCCCTCCTTCATACACACCTTCTTGTTATCTTCTCGGGTGCTGCCGTTTATCGAGACCCCACTGCAGTGCTCTTCCCACCCTTCCACAACACCGCGGCTTTGCCACCGTGTAGTTCCCGCACGGCCCCGTCGCAATGGTGCATGGCGTTGTGCACAGTTGGGGCTCGGCCTGGGACGGGACCGGGGCAATTTACTTTTGGAGCTAACCTGCCCGCGGGGCTCATCCCCGGGTCTCACGCGTCAATGGCATTATAGCGCACCCACTTTGTTCGGGATAAAACAATACCATGGGCACAAACACAAGCAAAGCCGTCAGTGAACAAACCTGAGGAAAACTTTCGCGCTCAGTTGAGGCACGAGGTACAAAAGAGCGACAGGACTGCACAAAATGACTCTTTTGCTAAGGAACAGATACTGGTTTCGCCGACTTCATCTATATTCAGTTGCCTGGTCGACGGGGCCAAGCACTTGACGTAGCTTCCTCAGTCCATGGCGAGCTCCTGCAGCACATGCCAAGGAAGACGAGACGACATATTGTTTTTCTTCAGCCATCGGATCCACAATCAATCGGTCCAGCGTGCAGAGGTGGGGGGCTATGTGGCGATAGGCGCCTGGTATTTGCTTGCCAGCAGCGGTTCAACCAGGGAAGGGCGAGGTGTATGCCAAGAGAACAAGCATTGGAGGGTTTTCTCGATGCGAAATTCTTTCCTGGTTGCATGCCTTGAGACAGAGCTTCTACCTTGCAAGCTAACGACTAACGAACACAAGCCAACACTTCCAACAGTGGCATTTGCACACCAATGCTCCTTTGTAGACCTATTGGATTGAAAGGAAAACGTAGCATCCGCCTGGCTGCCTCGCTGTACGGTGCCGACATCTGAGCCATTTTGAAGCTCACGTATTTCAGTTGTTTTCACACGCCGGTCGTGACAATCATGCCACTACGCCTCTATCAAGCTTGTTCATATCTTTGCCATGCGTCATGGCTTTAGCACGAATAACTTCGCATAATCAACGTCCACCCGACCAAAGCAACTCCCAGTCTTCCAAGGCTCTGGTCCTCTCCACTTTGCATGTGCCGGCTTGGCACTGAGCGCCAACCAGGAGCCGTTACGGCACCTGCTGCGATTGTGTTTGAATATTCTTAGCCGGGCCGCTCAAGATAATGCGGGGCACACCTGTGCTACCGTACGCTCCCGCTGTGGCGAATTTGCGCACCATTTCCTTGCGGATACCCTTCGTCGTCGTCTCTCTTGTGTTGTCAAGCAACATTGCCCTAGCCGTAGCCACATCGACCTTGAGCTTTACTAAGCATCTTCGCAATAGCCGCTCAAGGTGTATTTGAACGAACCGCTGCCATGGGTGCTGCCGCCGTGGCCAAATGCTACCTTGGCGCAACTCACAGCTGATTTTCCGGTGAAGTACTCGAACATAATGGTTGGCACGTACTATCATGACACCAAAACCTTCACCGAGGTCTACCGGCACCAGAACGTCGATATTCATGATGACTGCTTCGACACGATGCTGCACCTACCAGGAGCACCCATCTATGGCATTGACTTGCAGCGCACCATTTGCACCATTGTTCAAGCCCCAACTGCGGCTGTAGCGAATTGCCAGAACAACATCCTGGCGGGAAAGTTGATGGGATTCACATGCATTTGGACCACCTACGATATTCAAACAGCCAACCTCACGTTCTATTTCGCTACCATGCCCGTTTACGACATGCGTCTCATTTGGTTCAAGTTCGTCTACCGCGTGCTGCTCACCGTGTACGTCGTGCTACAACTCTGGCGGCAGTATTACCGCCACTACTGGTCGCTCTTCAACGACTTACGGCGAGTCGGCAGCCTTGATAACGAGTTCTGCAGTATCCACCGGTACCAAGTCTATGTTGGAGACCCAACGAGCGTCATGCTCTCCGACCCACTGCTCTCGGCAGCCTTTCAAGTCGACATCTTCCTCAGCACAAGCGAAATGATCGGTGCCTCTCTTCGGACTCTACAGCGCGACGATATGACGCGGTGGATCTTTGCTATTTTGTACTGCATGCGGATGGTAGGCTGCCCGAGGTGATTGAGTGTGATTGTGCCATTAGATATGGTTCGTCTTTTGCGGTATGCGCTACGGCACCTTCGCGATAAAACGCTTGCGCTGGGAGCATCGCGTCGCTCCACTGGATACAACGCTCACGACAATAGCAACACTGGTGATTGCAAATATCTTTAGCATTCTTGTCGGGACCACGCGTGTCTTGTACTTTCACCTTTGGAGCAATACAATCGCTTCGAGTGACGCTTCCGCTATTGAACTGGTGCCAGCTGCGATCTTGACCGCGACCATCACGATGTCGTCTTCAGTATTCGCGTCCATGGGACTGGCCTACGGAAAAAAGGCCTACCGTATACTGGGGATTTTGAATATCTTCACACTTGTTTCTGTAGGCCGGTACACCCGCAGCGCTACGTTCCGCCATCTCTCCATCAAGCAGCGAGTACTCTTTCGATGTTTTCGATCTCGTGCCCAGGTGCGCCGAGGCGGTAGCATATATCAGCTGCACAAACATCATCCACGGAGCCGCCGCCTGCCACTCGTGGCATTGGAATCCGCTGATTGCTTTATGGACTGCTACGATGCGAAAGGTCGCATTGTGGTACAGCTACGTCTGAGCTTGCTGTCGATTGGCTTGGACCTTTCCGAGCACGCCAAGGTTGAAGTGGACTCGACCGAGAGCGCCTTTTGTACGATTGTGTCGCATGACACTCTGTCGTCCGTGTTCCACATACGGCAAGGTGCTAATCAATCGCCGTGGCTGCTGTAGCTAGAGCTATTGTATATGGCTTAAGTCGTATTAAGATATGCGAAGCACAATAATTGTGCAAAGTCTGTAGCGCCACCACCTAGTGTCCGTGCGACGGCACGTGCGCGACACTAAATTGGGCTCGGGTTGGCATTTACCTAAATGAGCTACTTGATGTCATTGGGAGTCACCTGAGGTTCAGGCCACGACATTTTCCAACGACCTACAACATGTGCTCTGTAGTACCACTAAACGGTTGTAGTTTTAATAGCTTCAATTATTTCCAAGTCACTCATTTTTCGTTAACTAAATATCCTGTCTGGGCTTCCTGAATCTTGCAGCAGCCCCCAGCACACTAGTGCTCACAACCTCGTGTAGCGCTCAATGACTTCGTAGTCAGTAGCCGGAGTGTCTGTTCATGAGCCTATTTATTCTATTCTGCTTGGTTTGTCGAATGACATTCATAGCAACCATGGCGATCGATTGCCTCCTCGGTGTATGCGGACAACTGTGGCGCCCGAGTTGGAAGCTATCGTGCAGAAGCCACTTCCGGTAGGGTCTGCTTCAATTTTGACGTGTGCAAATGGAAGCAAGCCGACCGATATCAAGCTCAAGCGCAGTTGTGCCACGACACGACCCTTGGCGTCATAGCAATCAATAAAGCAATCAGCGGATTCTAGCGCCACCAGTGGTAGGCGACGGCATCGTGGATGGCGCTTGTGCAACTCATAGATACTGCCACCTCGCCGCACTTGAGCGCGGGGTGGAAAGCATCGGAAGAGTACTTGCTGCTTGATCGAAAGATGGCGAAATGAAGCCCTGCGGGTGTACTTGCCTATGATGTATTAGTGTAGAAGGCGCCACAACACCAACATACGGTAGGCCTTCCTTGCGCAGGCCAGCCCCATGGACGCCAAAATTGGCGACGACATCGAGATCAATGATATCCAGATCCCGGAAGGCCAAAGCTCTATGGCAGATTCGTCGCTGGAGGCACATGTGTTGGTCCAGAGGAAAACATGTAAGAGGCGCGTGTTGCCGAAGAGGAAGTTGACCCCCGTTGCAAACACCAGGGTCGATATTGTCATGAGCGTCGTGTCCAGGGGCACGACGCGTTTTTCCCAGCGCAAACTCTTTATCACAAAGGTGCCGTAGCGCATCCCACAAAAAACAAGCCACACCTTGAAGGTACATGAACATCCGCACACAATGAGCGGCCTACCGTTCGCATGCAGTACAAGACACCGAAGGTCCACTGCACCAAATCGTCGAGCTGAAGAGTTCGAAACGTGGCGCCGATCATTTCCGTTGAGCTGAGGAAGAAGTCGACTTGAAAAGCTCCTGAGAGTACGGGATCAGATAGCACGACGCTAGTTGGATCGCCGGCATATACTTGATACCGGTGGATAGTTCCGAATTCGCTGTCCAGGCTGCCGAAGAGCTGGAGGTCTGCGAAGAGCGTTTGGTAGTGACGGTAGTACTGCCGCCAGAGCTGCGCCAGTGCGTAGACAGTTAGCAACAAGCGGTAGACGAACTTGAACCAAACGAGGCGCGCGTCGTAGACAGGCGTGGTTGCGCAGTAGAATGCAAGCGTGGCTGTTCGGGGGTTGGCTGCAGTCCAAATGCAAGTGCGTCCCATTAACTTCCCTGCAAGGATGTTGCTCTGACAATAGGCTACGGTAGCGTTTGGCGCTTGAATCAGATTGCAAATTGCTTCCTGCATGCCGATACCATAGGTGGTTACCCCTGGGAGCTGAATCATTGTGTGGAAGCAGTCGCCTTTAATGTCAATGTTGTGGCGCCGGTAGACTTCAGTGAACGTTCTGGCATCGCGATAGTAAGCGCCGGACACAATGTTCGTGTATTGCATGGGAATATCTGTAGTAAGCTGAGCCAGGGTTGCGTTTGGCGGGGGCGGCAGTGCCCACGGCAACGGCTCGTTCAGATACGCCTTGAGTGGCTACAGGAGCGATGAGTGATCATTGTCCATGACCACTATAGCTACGGCAAGTGCTATATTGCTGGATAGCACAAGCGAAATTACCGCGAAGGGTCTATGCAGAGAAATTGCTCTCAAACTTGCAACAGCGGGGGCCGAAGGGGTCACCGCCGTGGCCCGCGGCATCTCTACGTCAGGCTTCTAAGTTTAGCAATGCATGGTCCACAGGTCTTCCCATACATTATTAATTGGGTGGTTACATCTGACTGCTCGGGAATTGTTGGACACCACACTGGCACATCAGGCTGAAGTTGGCATGAGGAATCGTTGGCGCCTTGGAGGATACGGCTTTTCGGTCGTGGAATTGCGAAGGGGGCAAAAAGGGCTTAGAGCCTTCGTAACCACAACCACTTTGGGGAAGGAGCGACCGGCTGTTTATGAAACGTTGAAACAGAGTCGAAGTCAGTACCGAGGCGGAACCCACCACTACTGAACTCGACAAGATCGTCTCGAGTCGCAAAACACACCGTTTTGTCCAATGTTTCCCCGCAGCAGTGTGCAATAGTTTGTGTCGAGGCTAGACACGTGTCCTCTTGACAACTGTCAAGACCGATGGGCATCAAGCTCACACTCAGCCTTAATATTACCTGGCCTTCGGCGTCATAGTTAGCGCCGTCCTGCCTTAGCAACAGCCATCTGCTGTATCGTGGATGCATTTGGTACTCAAACATGGCACCCAGTGATGCTCGGCAACACCTTTATTATGATACAAACTGAAAACTCGTTGTTTGGGCGGGGTGCCGCACCTCGCGGTCGACAAAGACGCGGCTCTTCGTTCATAGCCGGCATCACACTAGCGCAACGGCGAATTAGATTGGCGCAGAAGCTGATCCGACCACGAGACACAAAGGAGGATGCAAGGGCTGCTTGGGCAGCCGCTGGTGTGAGCCCGATATTATTAATTCAGTGGTGAAATGCATGAGGCGAGAGCAATAAGAAGGTTGGTTTTTTCTGTGAGAACAGACTTGAGCTCGTACTGTAGTCGTCGAGTTCAAGCTTACAACGTGGCTCTCCCAGCGCATTATCTTGTTCATATAGTGCCGTAGCGCATGCCAAAGTAGACGATCCATAAACCAACGCGCAACGTAGTCCAATAGGATCGGATCGCACACGGTTTTGACCATACAAAGCGTGTAAAAGGATCCAGAAAGAAACTGGGTCTTGTTGGCGATAAACATGTTGGCAGAGCGCCAGGGTTGAGTCAGTCTCCAAAATGCGTCCACACTGCGTCGGTAAAAGTTATGAATCGTGGAAGATGGCACCGAGCGCAGTGTCACTGTACCGGTATAGATGATGTGCTCTCGAAAAGCTGAGGCTTTGGCGGCATTGGGGAAGACATTTAGCATGGCCATTGCCGGTTGAATTTTGGGCGTGTCTATCATACTACGAGTAATATATATATGGAGCATTTGACCCTCAAACGACCCTCCAGTTGTGGTCCGTCGCTGGCACTGAGAGTGATGCACGGTTGCATTCGGAGTGGATCAAACCTTTGAGTGCTTCCATGCGTATGAGGCAAGTCCATATCAACGGAAGTTATCTCACCCGTTGCGCGCCAATATTTTTGTCATTAACGTCGTCAAGTCTGTGGTCGTGCCTCAAAAGACTTTCGACGAGATCAGCTAGTTCACAAATGCCAGACAATTCGTCCTTAAATTACAACGGCTTCCCTTGGATGGTGGGCTGAAAGCCTCAAAACATTCCAGTTGACAATTTTCACACATGAGATTTTCACACATGAGCTTCTCCAACAGTGAAGCTCGCAGCGGAGACGACGATGCGGACATGATGTTCGATTCAGCCCACAGTGCCAAGCGCTTAAATGGAGCGCATCGAAATTGAAGTCGATGCTGGAGCAACCAACCATCATTATTGGGTTAGAATGCATGTGATCGGAGTAGCCGATCTTTGCCGATATGAACCAAAGTTATTTCTGAGCAAATTCGCTGGTCTGGAGCTCAAGGCTCGCCCGGCACGTCTGCTCCCAGTGGGGCATCCAAGTCGTTAGCTCACATTTCAATCTTCCTTTTACTTTAACAGCGAAAAACTCTACGTTTACCCAACCATGGTAACTCGGCAATAATCAAACAGGCTAACCAGTCGTAGGTCAACTTCACGGCTGCGCAATTGCGGGACATCATGAACTCGACAACCAATATTCGCAACTTGGCGGTCATTGCGCACGTCGACCACGGCAAGTCTACTCTTACCGACGCCCTTGTGGCGAAAGCGGGCATCATCTCCACCGGCGCCGCGGGCTCGGCGCGATACACTGATACGCGCGACGACGAGAAGGAGCGTGGCATCACTATCAAGTCGACGGGTATCTCCATGTACTTTGAGACACCGGCCAAGGAGCCTTTCTTGATCAACCTTATCGACTCGCCTGGTCACGTCGATTTCTCGTCTGAGGTGACTGCGGCGTTGCGGGTGACGGATGGCGCGCTCGTCGTCGTCGACGCCGTTGATGGCGTGTGCGTTCAAACCGAAACGGTTCTTCGCCAAGCCATCGGAGAGCGCGTCAAGCCCGTACTCGTGGTCAACAAAGTGGACCGTGCGCTACTCGAGCTTCAGCTCCCCCCGGAGGATTGCTACCAGGTCCTCCGGCGCGCGGTCGAAAGCGTCAACGTGATCCTCGCCACGTGCACCGACGCGGCGCTGGGAGACGTCCAAGTGCACCCGGAGACTGGCTCCGTCGCCTTCGGGTCGGGTTTGCATCAATGGGCCTTCACGCTCTCGACGTTTGCAAACTTGTACGCTGCCAAGTTTGGCACGAACGCGGCAAAGCTTCTGCCTAAACTCTGGGGTGACTGGGGCTACGATGCGGTGGAAAAGAAGTGGACAACACAACGCGCGGCTAAGGGCTTGCCTCGCGCCTTTGTGCAGTTTGTCATGGACCCGATCTGCAAAGTCTTCGAAGCCGTGACGAACAACCAGCCGAAAAAGCTTGCCAAAATGCTTGGAGCCATCGGTGTGCCGTTGAGCGTGCTCAAGAATGGTGCGACGGGGCAACCGTTGACCGGGCGAGACTTGCTCAAGAGTGTTATGCATGCCTGGCTGCCCGCTGGCGACGCCATCTTGGACATGGTCGTCACGCATTTACCATCACCGGTTGTAGCTCAGCGATATCGAGTGGATACTCTGTATGACGGTCCGTTGGATGATGAGTGTGCCGTGGCGATTCGCAACTGCGACGCCAGCGGACCCCTAGTCATGTACGTCTCAAAGATGGTCCCGACATCGGCTGATCGAACGCGCTTCTACGCTTTTGGCCGCGTCTTTTCGGGCGCAGTGGCTACTGGGCAGAAGGTTCGGCTTCTCGGGCCAAACTACGTGCCTGGCAGTGCCACGGACCTCTTCACGAACAAGACAATCCAGCGGACGGTGGTCATGATGGGCCGCGCAGTGGAGGCTGTCGCTGACGTTCCGGCAGGGAACACGTGCGCCCTCGTCGGCGTTGACCAGTATCTCCTAAAGTCGGGAACGATCACGACATCGGAGACCGGGTGCACCATCCGCACCATGAAGTTTTCAGTGTCGCCGGTAATGCGGGTGGCGGTGGCACCAGCATCGCCTGCAGATTTGCCCAAACTCATCGAGGGCATGCGGCGCCTTGCCAAGTCGGATCCGATGGTTCAGTGCTACACAGAAGCCACGGGCGAGCACATCGTGGCCGGGGCTGGCGAGCTGCATTTGGACATTTGCCTCGCGGACCTCGAGAACGACTTCATGGGGGGCGCTCGCCTTGTGCGCGCCAACCCCATTGTAACCTATCGGGAAACGATCACGAGTCCCAGCGGCATAGTATGCCTTGCCAAGTCGAGCAACAAGCACAACCGGCTCTTCTGCACGGCGACGCCACTCGGGAGCGAGCTCGTCACCGCCATGGAAGCGCGGCGGCCTGAGCTTAGCGACCACGCTGACGTCAAGACGAGGGCGCGGTATTTGGCTGACTCATTCGGCTGGGACGTCGTCGACGGCCGCAAGATCTGGGGCTATGGCCCAGACCACCTCGGAACCAACGTTTTTGTGGACCAGACAAAGGGCATCGCCAACACACAGGACATTCGCGACTCTGTCGTTCGCGGCTTCCAGTGGGCGACGGCAACTGGAGTGCTCTGCGACGAAGCGGTTTCCGGTGCTCGTGTAAACCTCATCGATGTTCTCTTCCACCCCAACGCGGCACACCGCGGCACAGACCAACTTCTGCCAGCTGCGCGACGAGTCGTGCATGCGTGCCAGCTCGTATCAGCCCCGGCGCTGCTAGAACCCATGTTCCTCGTTGAGGTGCAATGCCCCCAGGACGTTGTTGGCGGCGTCTACTCGACTTTGCACGTACGCCGCGGCGTTGTCATCGCCGAGGAGCCCAAGGCTAATTCATCACTCCACCTGCGAGCGTATCTCCCAGTCGTCGAGTCCTTTGGCTTCACCGAAGCACTCCGAGCCAAAACAGGTGGTAAAGCCTTCCCGCAGTGCTGGTTTGATCACTATGAAGTCGTCGACGGCGACCCGCTCCTGCCGACGACACTGGCCGGCAAGCTTGTGGCTGGGACGCGTGCTCGAAAGGGACTTCGCCCTGATATAGCACCACTTGATCATTTCCTTGACAAGTTGTAGATATTGCGGTTCTAACGTTACCAGATTACGACAGTAGTTTCTATACCGTTTGCACTATCACCTGTCGAGGCGCCTCGAGCAACGGCAGCGCAGTACTGCAGCTACGCACAACTTTCATTGCATTATGGGCTTACAGGTCATTCCTGCGAAAGCCATCCCAAAATGGGATTTATTTACATGCATCTTATGCCAAAAGTTTCTCCATAGCTTCGTGGGGAATACCAACCTCTTCAAATGGCTCACCAAACGTCGTGTACCCAAGTTTCTTGTAGAAGGGGACTGCAGTTGCCCTCGAGTGCAGTTTGATATGGCTGAAGCCTTTTGAGGTGGCGACGGATTCGAGGCCTTGGACAAGTACGCGGCCGAGTCCCTTGCCATGCATGCTCGGCTGCACGGCCACTTGCTTCATCCATACGACACCGTCGGCACCAGGTCGAAGCATGGCATACGCGAGAAGCTCGTTCGCAACGTTGAAGAGCCCCACGTGTGTGTCTGGGCCTTCCATGGCTAGCGCCTCAGGGTCAAACTCGAGGCCTAGGGGTTTGCGCAGAACTTCGTAGCGCAGCGCGACGGCGGCCTTGTACTCAGGCGAGCCAAAGGTAATCTCTCGTGTCTCCATGGGGTGGAGTTTGCCAATGACACCTTGGATCAATTGAGAACAGACATGATGTTGCCAAGGCAGTTCTGGAAACACGCAACTCTTGCCTATGCCATTTTGAATGGGCCGGGAAGTGTGGAGAATTCATGATTGTCATCGGTCGTGTCAGGAATTGAGAAAACGCACATTCCATGCTCATGCTTGCTGCTGTGTTCAATGATGCCGCAATGTACCTACCATGAAGGCAGATTTGGTGCATCCCCGATATATGCATTAAATTGGGTACTTGTTGACTACAGAAATCAAGATGATATTTTGATTTTTTGGATATTATTGACAATTTATTTAGCTCATTATTGAATGCCTTCGAGTTTGATGAATGATTTTGCCTTGAGAAATCAACTTGGGTCGACGATGCTGCTTATAAATGGAGCCCTTAATGGATCGGAATCGAGGTTTACAAGCATTAAAGTCTGACAAAGGTGTTTGCTATTAGCAATTCTATGTGATTATGGTCTCTAGTACTGATTGTGCCTTTTAAGCAGCTTTGGTTTTGCCTCACTGGGCGCGTGCCTCAGTGCTCTGATGCAATTTTGGCGCGCTGCATCCTGTCGAGATTTGGCGGATCTTTTCGGATCCGGTTGTCCGGATACGAATTCCGGTGGTCGTGGGTTTTGGCGCGCCGGATGGGAATACAAAGCGTATTTTAAAAGCAAGATTTTAGTGTGATCTAGCCGTTGGTATTGCTACGTGCATAAAAATTTCCTGGTGGGGAATAAAACCATGAGCTTCGATGGAGTTGACAAAAGATCAGTCTTGAAAACCGCAAGCAATGGCGCCGAGTGCAACGAAGGACATGGCGCCTGAGATGACCGCGAAAGAGGCGGCGACGACGAACGCCGCTTGCGACGACAAGAAGTTGGACGTGGAAGCTGTGGACGATGACGACGATGATGCACCGGTCGAGGTGGAGGAGGTCGTGGACGCGCGCATGGCTGAAATCGAAGCCGAGCTCGAGGTTGAACGTCAAGCTGAGAATGCTGCCGACGAGGAACATCCAGAGACGCACGTCTCGTACAGCAAGCGTGTTCAAAAGCTCGATACGCTCCTCGAGAAGGCTGGCGCGTACTCTCAGTTCCTCTTCGCCAATATGGCGACGCCTTTGGAACCGACACCGAAGAAGCCCGAGTCGAAGAAGCGCCGAGCAAAGGAGAAGACGGGTGCGTCCAAGCTCCAAAAGATCAATGAAGCTGCCACCGCTCACACAGTGGCTGAGATGAACTTTAAGCAGCCTTCACTGCTCACCGGAGGAACTCTGCGGCCGTACCAGCTCGAAGGCATCCAGTGGATGTGCAACCTCTTTGAAAACGGTCTCAATGGAATCCTTGCGGACGAAATGGGTCTTGGCAAGACTGTGCAGGTCATTGGTATGATCGCGCAACTCAAAGCTAAGGGCATCAAGGGTCCATTCCTTGTCGTCTCGCCTCTTTCTACGCTCTCCAACTGGTACAACGAGTTCAAGCGCTTCACGCCCACCATCCCGGCCCTGATCTATCACGGCACAACGGCGGAACGCAAGGAAATGCGCAAGGGTCAGCTGGCACGAGGAAAGCAGACACGCGATGACTTTCCCGTCATCATTACGTCGTACGAAGTCATCATCCGGGATGCGAGCTCGTTCACTAATCTCGGATACGTCTGGAAGTTCATGATCATCGACGAGGGTCACCGCCTCAAGAATATGAACTGCCTCCTCATGAAGGAGTTGAAGAAGTGCAAATCCGAGAACCGACTGCTACTCTCGGGTACGCCGCTCCAGAACAACCTGAGTGAGCTTTGGAGCCTCCTCAACTTCCTCCTTCCGGACGTCTTCGATGACCTGGCGCTTTTCGAGAGTTGGTTCTCCTCCACCGACAACTCGGGCACGGCCGATATTATCTCCAAGAAGGACGTGCTCAGCAACCAGAAGAAGTCCCAAGTAGTCTCCAAGTTGCACGAGATCCTCCGGCCGTTCGTGCTGCGACGCCTTAAGACGTCTGTGGTCCAGGACGTGCCAGCAAAGACTGAGATGGTCGTCTACTGCGCCATGAGCGAGTTGCAAGAAAGCTATTACAACATGATTGCTAACCGGACGCTGCAAGCTGAACTCGAGAAGAAATATGGCAAGTACAACGCTGGCGTGCGCTCGGGGTCGGCCAAGAACATGGCCATGCAGCTCCGCAAGTGCTGCAATCACCCGTTCCTCTTCGATGAAGACGTCGATGCGAATGGCGAGCCCATTACGGATGAAACGCTCGTCGAGACCTCGGGAAAGATGGTCGTCCTTGACAAGATGCTCAAGCGACTTCTTGGCGCTAAGCACAAGATCCTCATCTTCAGCCAAATGACCAAGGTACTCGACATTCTCGAGGACTTCTTGACCATGCGCTCGTACAACTACTGCCGCCTCGACGGCTCGACACATTTTCGCGAGCGCCAAGCGTCGATGGATGCCTTCAACGATCCCAACGGTCCGCTTCAGATCTTCCTCCTTTCGACACGCGCAGGAGGTCTCGGTATCAACTTGACAGGCGCCGACACGGTGATCCTGTACGACAGCGACTGGAACCCGCACCAGGACAGTCAAGCCCAAGATCGGTGCCACCGCATTGGACAGACGAAGGACGTTGCCGTGTATCGCCTCATTGTCGAAAATTCTTTTGAGAACCGCATGCTTGAGCGTGCAAATGCCAAGCGGACACTGGAGCGAGTCGTGCTCAGCCGCGGCGAGTTCTCGTCACAGAAGAAGGCCGTGGCGCCAAGCCTGTCCATGGAAGAACTCGAAGCTCTTCTCAAGGACGACATTGCCATTCGAAAGGAAGCAACAGGCGGCATCTCAGACACCGAGCTCGACATCATTTGCCATCGACCAACAGTGATCGACGCGTTTGTGAAGAAGACCAACAAGGACGTCAAGTCATCCAGCTGCGGCTACTACGTCGTCGAAAATCCTAATACTTCCAGCATGGAAAGCTTCACTTAACTTTGCTTAATCCGAGCAATAAGTACCCTAGACTCTTACTCCCACACAAGGCGCTGATGCTGGAGGAAAGTCGTCAAAAACGTCGGAAAGCCCTGCACTTGAAGTACGTGGAGAGCGAGGCGACGCGTCGCCGGGGAAACGCGGGGAACAAGCGGCCCAAGAAGCGAATGTATCAACCTGCAGACCACTTGGTGATGCAGCAGGTGCGTGCGCCATTACCCCAAAGACACGACGATGTTCGAATCTTGGAGGCGCTGCTGGTATTTGATCCAATGCCACAGCTATGTCTCGCATTGGCGCTCTTACCCGACACATATGAACTCACCTGTGACCGCGCGATCTCGGCCGTCGCAGAGTCCTCGACGCAGTTGTCCAAGACTGCAATGCCTTCCTGGCGCACCCACGACTCGATGTACGCGAGCACAACTCGCAGATTGAACTCCACCGATTGTAGCGTGACGTGCCCTTGGGGCAGCACAAGCAAGTCCCGCGGGCTTGGCGCCGGCAACACCGCTCCTGTTGCGGCCGTCGTCGCAAAGATCTATAGGCTCCTTAGCTCGCTGTGCATAGAGCCCGTTCGCACGTCTTGGACCAACGGCACAAGCGCCGGGTCGAACACAAGCGCCCCATCGGCCCCCGCCCGCGCCTCCAAGGTCTTTCCCTACGCCAAGCACTGTCGCGCTCTGCTCCGTGTAGCAGCTCACCGTCGTGGTCTTGAGGCGCATCGCTGCTTGTGCGTCGGGAGTGGCACCAGCGAGCACGAACGGGGCCATGCCCGTAGTCGCTGGCGCCTGCCGCTTCTTGCACGTCGCGATGAGTAGGTGCATGTAATGGCTACGCGTAAGGTCAATCCGCGCACCAACGGGCAAGCGAACGAGAGGAAAGGAGTCTGCATGGACACGAAAGCTTGGCGGTCCGGCAGCGACGCCTCAGGAAAGGCGCGAAACTTGCTCAAGATCGACGCCGTGTAATCCCACATGCCGCAGTTCAAGCCTAGACGAGCGCTCGTCTGAAGCTTGCAACCAGAAACAAGGGTACCGGCCGAGTAGTGGCGCATGGCGAAGAGAATCGCGTCCATCTCGAAGGCTGCGAGGATGTGCTCGATGAGCACGACAGCTTTTATCGTGTGCTACGACGCATTGAAGGGCGATGACTACTAGGTGTCGCACCTGCGGGATGCCAAGAGTAGCTTCCGTATAAGCGAAAATGCGCGTCCAGAGCGCTGCCTCGTCAGCGGACTCGAGCTACGAGCATGGAGCGGGGCAACGAAGAGGAGAGTACCTTGGGCAGGTAGAAAAAAGGACCGCGTCCGGTGCTTGTGAGGTGGGCGCCGCTACGAGAAGATCCAGCTTTACGCGAGGCTGATCGATGCTACCTGTGAAACATGTGCACACCAAAATCGAAGAGTGCTCCGGGCATGACGTGCCCATTAACGAGGACGTTCTAGACAGCGCAGTGCGAGGGTCTGAGCAGCGTCGAGTTTGCTACCTCTTCATCCATGTTCCAGGCACGGGGCCGCGGCAAAAGCAAAGCAGGGGACGCTGTTATGCCCGGTAGCTTACCTCGCACGGCGTGAAGGAGGTTCCAGTGGCCATGGATAACGTTCTTCCAGGAAGGACAATGACCGTCATCCATGTCGACTTGCACGCCTTGTGCACCAGAGTTGAGTGCGGATACGAGCTCGTCAGTGCGGGCTGGTGACGTATCGCCGATATCCACACGGCGGTCGCGCAGAATCTGCGGGAGTGGGTTGATGGTCCAATTGTCGCCATCCGGGTAAGGACCATTGCGGAAGACACACAAGCTACGCGCCTCATCGATTGTGCTGCAGAGGTCGAGTTGCAGCTGGCGCTCTTGGCGGACCAAGTGAAGTTGTCGGACTTCGTCACGGAAGCGGTCGGCGAGGGTTGCTAGAAATGCTTTGGCCTCTGGCGGCAGCACCGTTGCTAGCTTGTCCGGGTCGGGCGACGATGCTGCAGGCACTGACGTGGAAACGTAGACTGCGTGGTCGATGGCTCGGAGGTGGGCGTGAATGCGGGCGAGGCGGTCTGCGCCGCTCCCCGACGCTGAGGCCGTCATCGTCCTCCGATCCGAAATCCCAAAACTTTTAGCCAATCAGACGCAGCTGGAATTCGGCAGCTTCAAGCATGGTCAAGCGCGGCCAAGACACCGACCCGCATGACGGTAGGGCGGCGAGGCTGCCTTCGGCGTGGCACCTGACAGTGCGTAGGCACCCCCATGCGCAAGATCAATGGCCCTTTGAGCGATTTATGGCGGAAGCGACACCAGAATATGCAGTTGGCACCCAAGCCATGATGGCCACGGAGCTCACTAGCAGTGTAGGCACGACAACGGAGGAGTCCACACTATGCAGCTCCTCGAGAATACAGACTTTGAGCACGGGCCGTGGATTGAGATGTGCCAATACGCTGGACTCGACGCCAAGGAAGGCCACATCAACGGTCTGTCCCAAGTCCCGCCCTTGGCTCATTTCGTCCAGGCGGCATCGACCTCAGCCGCTTACCGATCAACACAGAACAGATTGCGATGGGGTTTCAGTCGTCCGGTGTCGTCGAGCAGGTACTGCAATTCCTCGAAGGGACGTGTTGCCATTGTCCTTGGCAGAACTTGCTTCTGCTCATCCAAACAAGCAAGTACATCGAAGAGGAGATCATTGCAACCTTCCACGTACGTGCCAGTTCCCCGTCGTGCCTGACGGGCGCCGACAGGATCCGCTTGGCACCATCGAAGGCTACTTTCACAGGGACGTCGTGAATGCCATCGGTGTCGCGCTCGTCAAGGACACAGGGATCATCCTTCGCAACGTTTTGCATTCATGACGACCCAAGCTAAACATGGCGTAGGTGACGGTGTTCATGCCCGTGGAGCGGCGCCAGCAATTCCTCAACATCTGCAGCGGTAACATCGTGCGCATCTTCCCCGCCACAAACGCCCACGAAGATGAAGTCGCCGCCTTCCACCGCGACGTCGGCGACCCCTTTGACGTCCTCGAGGACAGCTCCCTGGCGACCACCACCTCCGCGGACTTGATGCTCATGACGCAACGCCAAGTCATTCAGCGTGCGTCCCACGCACCGCTACCTGAGGCTGCCAAGAAAGGCAAACCGCGCGGCAAGTGGGCATGGAAAAACTTTGCACCGCGCAAGAAAGCGGCAAAAGCAAGCCCGGCACCGTCGGGCAGCTCCGAAGGCGAGAGTCCGGTCGTGGCGGCGCCTCTGCCACCGCCGCGGACGACGTGGGCACCGGCAAAGCGCGTCCTGCCGATGGCATCGCCACCTCCCGCCTTGGCACCTCCCGACGCTGGGGGTACCCAGTACGAGAGCGGCATCGAAATGACGGTCCCGAGCGAAGATGAGCTGCCATCGGTGGTCGCGAAGCCACGGCTCACGGTGTCGTTCACGCAAGCAAGCGCGACCGACCTCTTGGACGAAGCTCTCGAAGACGACTGGTGAGCTCAAGGGAGTTAAATAAGGCGGGGCTTGGTCTCGGCGTCTTGGTCACCGCTCGTGCAGTTGCTGGAGCTCTAGCGCGACGTCAGTGTTGGCGCCACGGGTGGCGACGGCGTACCTTCTTCGGAGAGACGGTGGGTGATGGCCAAAAGGCGCATAGTAAACATGATTTCGATCATCTATCGGTGCCCGTGAGACGAAGGGCACCCACAGCAGCGACGTACGATGACGGCGATGTCGACGCCGCTGAGCACCTTGCGGTAGACCTCCTTGTCGGGGTTGTTGTTCCAGAGATATACGATGAGAAGGCAGTCAATCGTACAAAGCGTCGCAAACTACTCTCGCGTGAGCCCCACCGATGGTGCGACGGACAGACAATGAAGTACAACTTGGGGCGAAAGTTGAACACGATCGAGTAACCAAAGATGGAGATGATCATGCGTAGCGGGTCTTCGTAGGACATGAAGACGAGGAACATGACAAGCTTGATGATCTACGCCATCGTGAGTTTCGCGCCGCCACGAATAGCCGACCATGTCGATGAAGATGAAGACCCCGAGTCGGTGTGCGAGCGACACGAGCGACTCAAGCAGGGTGAGCTGGCGCGACTGCGCCGGCTCGATGACAGCGATGGGCGAGATGGTGTGGCGGAAGTCGTCGTCGTCGCCGCTCTCGTGCATCGGTGTCGACGGCGGCGTAATGGCAAACATGTGCTCGAGCAGTTCGTGGGGCACTTGCTCGCCCGCCGAGTCGTCGAGAGGACCCGGGGGCTTCATTTCGGACGTGCGCTTCGAATTGAGCGGCGCCAGGCGCAGTCGAGGCTCCTCCATGTGCGGCGGCATCGAGCGGTAGGCGGTTGTCGTCGCAGCGCGAAGGCGTGGGGGGTTGATGTGCAGCGGTAAGTGCGGTTCCGACCGGCGAGGCATCATGAAGAGGCGTGCGGCGGACATGGTGCCAGTCGGATGGGTGGAAGCCGCCATGCCGACAGGGGGTCGCGCGTCAGTGTGCCGACGAGGTGGAGGAGGGGGCGGCTCCTCCATGACGGCGAAGTCGTCGTCGTCGTCGCGGAGGTGGCCGATGTGTGGGAAGTCGACACCGTACAGATGCGCCTCGTCAGGAGACGAGAGCGGCGTCGTTGGCTTGACAAACGAGCCTCGAAGGGACGACTTGTCCGAGTTGGATGAAATGCGCGGCAGTGACCTGCGCGAGCCCAGAGAGCTCTCTGACCCCTCCACTGATGAGATGCGGAGGCGATAGTGATCGTCCGGCAGCGACTGTGGCGGTGGCGTCGTTGCTACGACAGCTGAACCTGCACTGCAACTCGTGGCATTGCTAGAAGATCCGCTCGGGGGGGCGTCTTGCGGCCGCGCCGCGTCGCGCCTGCGGTCATCGTCCATGGCTTCCGTCCGTCGAGATTGCGAATTGGCACCTCGGGCGAATGCTGCGCGTCTTGGGTAAAATGCCACTGTCTCACCATACAATGGCCAAGTGAAGCCAGTTTGGGATTTTCATCAAACTGGGAACAATGCCACCCGAAAATTAACCTTTCGAGACACTCGCGCGTAAATTCCCTTAAATCAATCGCCAGCCCGGCGATTTACACGCGTGAGTAACATGTTCACAATCTCCCACCGTGTGAAAAGCAACTCGGGTGGCGTCCAACTTTGCCGTCGTGACTCGTGGCTGCGGGACGTCCCAGCGCCATCAGCGCCAGGAGGACGCTGCCTTCCACAGGGCGACGACACGCATGCGCGATGGAGGCCGACCTGGTTCCAGGAGCATGTCGCAATTTGCGTCTCCGGCTTTCCTCAGCCGGAAGCCGGCCGCTCATCGCGAAACCCAAACGATGGCCGCAGCTGCGTGTCTGCGGCGATCGGCGGAGAAACAGTAGCCCTCTCTCTCGCTGCCGGTGCTTTCGGGCGCAGCTCATCGCCGTGCCCGCTCCACGCACGATGTTGACGCTGTGAAGTTGAGATCCGAGCATATCTCACATGGGGTTCAATTCTCACGCGCGGGAAAAGGAAAACCACATGGCCAACTCGATCGGTGGCGCCGACGCAGTATCTTCGGTGGACATGTGGCGGAGCATCGACGCTCAACAGCGGACGCACCCTCCCGTGTCTGCCTGTCCTGTTGCCGCAGTCGTCGATACCTCACGTGCCGGTCGTCTCTTCGTGGGTCACGCTGACGCCGCTCGAGACCCAGCAGCGCTGGCCGTCACGGCGATGGTTGCACTCGGCACAGGCAACCTCTCGCCCCTCGAGGACGTGCACTGCGTCGACATCGTCGACATGGAGGACGCGTTCCTGCTCGAGCATATCGAAGACTGTCTGGCCTTCCTTATAGCGCGTCTGGATGCCGGATGCAATGTGTTGGTCCACTGCGCCTACGGGCAATCGCGCAGCGCAGCTGTTGTCGTGGCCTTCTTGATGCACATCGAAAAGCTTAGCTTTGCAGAGAGCTATGCCCGCGTCCAGGCCTCCCGTCCTTGCATTTACATCAACGCAGGCTTTTTGCGGCAGCTCGAGATATTTGGCGCGATGGGGTGCACGCTCCAAGGAGATTCGCCGGCCCATGCGACGGTACCGCCTCTAGGTGCTGCATTCAGCCCATCACATCTGCGGTAGTATCGTACAATGTGCGCCAGCCAGCGCATGCGCGACTCGCACATAGTGGCGCTCGAGCCGGCCCCGAGTATTCTGTCGCCCGCCGCGGCCAAGTGCTATTGCCGCAAGTGCAATTTGCTACTTTGCACAACCAACAACACGGTACACCGTGATGTGGCCACATTGGATGCTTAATGCGTTGGCGCAGGTCGATCACACTCAAGCAGGTCGTATGTACCTATATGCGCGTGATGCAGCGTCATGACGGATAATAGCGACGCAATGCGACGCAGTGCACGTGGAGCCCATGGACTGGATGGCTTTGTCGACATCGGTACAGCGTCGCACTAGAGGCGTATGTTTGGTCTTACTGCCGTGTTATGATAGAGTGCACAGGGCAAACTCAATTGTCCTCGATGCAGCGCCAAACTCGGGCAGTATCATTGGTTCGGGCTCAAGTAAGCGCTACAACAAGCAGTTCATCACCAGTGACCGTAGATGTCGATGTGGCACCTTCCAGCAGCCAGCCTTTCAACTCTCCAAGTCCCGCCTGGACGTCCGAAAGGTACGCCACCAGCAGGTCGACGTCGATCTAACCCATTGAACGCAGTGAGCTGGGGCCAATGGAATTTCCTTGCCAAATAGCTCGCAGTTGCAGTAGAATTAGACCCTCAAAACCGCACTACAGTGGCTCCCGTGGATTTGCGTGCTCCTACAAAGCCACATTGCTGGGACTGCATTTCAGAAGGCCATTCAAGAAAAGCCCAGCTTGTAGGCAAGATGGTTATACAAGATGTTGGTCTACTAGACTGTAAGGAACCCCTTCGCAGTGGAGCGTCCGGAGCTGGACAACTTCCACTTTCGATGTGAACGCAAAGATTGGAGGAGAATTTACGACTATTTTTCCACTCAATCGTCGTCTTTGTCGATGGACGCAATGTCTTCAGGGGTAAACGTGTACATGCAGTTGGTGTCAACCTACGAAGTGCGGTGTGATCATTTGAATGCTTGTTGCGAGGAGCATACAATGTGGTCGGCGACGAGAACGCCTTCGTTGGTCAAGAGGGTCAGTTTGTCTTGCAGGTCATTGCATGATGGGTCCACGGAGCCTCGAAATCCATGCAACGCGCGGTTGGCATTCACGACTCGGTGGCACGGTACGCCTGGTGCAAACGGGTTGCGCTACCAAGGCGTGAGTCTACTTCGGTATCGCTGAACATGAGCAGCTCACCCGCAAAGCTTGACCAACGCCACGAGGTCCCGATTTGATGGCCTTAGCCACCCCACCATACGTTGCCACCTTTCCCCGCGGAATCTAGGTAAACAACCAAGAGCATGAGCACCAAAAAGATAAAGAACGGTTCTACGAGGCTGATGAGCTTGTACACGCGAAGGTCTTTGTGCATGTGTGAGAGAATGGGACACTGATGACAAGTACCGTGAAGTGTGATGGGCTGCCCTCGCCACACGATCTTCTTGGTAGATGCACTGGTGGCGGCATTGGCGGCCGCTTTGGCTGCCAGCGCCGGTTTGCTCGTGCGCACCATGCCGCAAATTGATAAATGCCGCACCAACGACCACGATGTTGATTGGCCAGCTATAGAAATTCCTTTCTGCTGGCCAATCCACACAGCGTAATTGCTTTTCGGTTCATTGAATTAGCTAAAATCTGACACACAACGGGTAGCCATCGCTGCCCTCGTTCGTTGCGCCGCGCTTCCTTCCGCGTCCGTCAGTCAGGCTAGCGAAGCACGGCTAACGCTCTGGTGCCACCGACCACGCACCGTTGGCGCCTCTGCTCTTCCGTGGGCTACCGAAGAATTCGGCGCGACCGAACTCTGGCGCCAATTGCCTGAGATTGCATTTCGCGGGAGATCTATTTAAATAGTAATTTTTTATTGACAATACAAACCTTCTGATAACAAATCAAAATCATTGAAAGATCGAGAGGCCGTTTCAGTTGGTGATGGCCCAAGACCGCTTCGGCGCCGACGTGGCGCAGCTTCTGGAGATGTTCCCCGAGGTCGACCCGGACGTCGTCGGGGAAATCCTCGTTAAGTGCCAGGGCTCCGTTGAGGACGCGGTGAACCGACTGCTCCAACGGTCAGCGGGGCCCGCGGCGACGACGACCAAGAAGCGCAAACGCGCCACCGACATCCGCACGCTCTTTGGTGCACCCGCGCCTGACATACGCATGAAAGACGATAACGCGACGTCGCTCTCGGCCAAGCCTGCGGCCCTTGTTCCGTGGGATCCAACAAAAGAAGCTATGCGACCGATCACGCTGACACCCGAAACGCTGGCCGCGTCCGGCCTGCCCCTCGCGCTTTACCCAAACTTCCTTCCGCCGAACGAGGCGAACGACCTTTTGAAAGAGATGCTCGACGACGCTGGCAGGTGGGAGACGATCAAGTGGGTTATTTTCGAGCGCGGTACCCAGGCCGTGAGTGCATGGAAGCTGAGTGCAGGCTGGTGTAGAAGTCATGTCCCCGCATGTCTCGCGCCTCTTTAAGCTCGACGGGGTCGTCCAGCATAGCACCCTTTACACTCAAGAAGACAATATCCACACGTTCACCGCCTCGCTGCTCACAGTCAAGGGCAAGGTGGACGCAGCCGTCGAGGCCGCGCTACAACGTCGCCCGCGGCACCCTCTTGAGGCCACAACACCGTGGGCTGCAAATGTGGCGCTTGCCAACTGCTACCGCACGCACCAGCAGAGCGTCGGGGCGCACTCCGATGCGCTCACAGATTTAGGGCCTCGCCCGACAATTGCGTCGCTCACGCTCGGCGCCGAACGAATCTTTCGCATCAAGCGCCTTGCCACAGACGCGGCTCCAGCGCAGACGTACAATCTCGCGCTACCGCACAACGCTCTTTTGATCATGTTTCCTCCGTTCCAAGTTGGTGTGCTTTTGGTTGGATGGGAATGTCACCGATCGCACATAGGAGTTCTACCGCCATGAGGTGCCTCCGGTGCGGGCGCAGCAAGTTAAGTGGCACCCGATGGCCAAGGACGCGCGCATCAACCTCACACTTCGCATGCTACGCCCTGAATACACAACCAACTCGCCGCACTGTCTCTGTGGCAAACCCGCGGTGCTGCGGACAGTCAACAAGGCGACGAAAGCGACTGTCGGCGAATACTTTTACATTTGCGCCGGGTCCGTGCCCAAGGCGTGCACGTACTTCTTGTGGCTCAAAGATCGTGACGGAATGAGCGCGTAATAGCTTCGAGCGGCAAACCCTTCGTCTCAGGCAGCGCCTTGCAGAGCCAGACAAAGCCCGCGGCGCCGATGCCGGCGTAGAGCCAGAAGGCGCCTGCGGGCGACAAGAGCTGCGTAATCGTAAGAAACGAGTACGACACGAGGAGGTTCGCCGTCCAGTTGGCCATCGTCGAGAGCCCGATGGCGGCGCTGCGCACGTGCGTCGGGTAAATCTCGGCATTGATCGTCCACGGCATGCAGCCCATTCCCGAGGCAAAGCACGCCAGGTAGGCGAACATGGCCCCCACGATGAGCCAGCTCCAGAGGGCAGTCGTCTTGGGGCAGCTTTGAAAAGCCCAGTCGGCGCACACAAACGACTGGACCGGCGTCATGGCCGAACCAGGGAGACATGTGCTCGATGAAGCACAATACCCACAGTCCGGGCTGGCAACGCAGTCGAAACAGTTCTTGAGTGCGCTGCAAGCGCCAGAGCCAACTACTGGCGTCGACGACATCTCCGCTACGTGGAAAAAGACCCCAAGTGCGGTGAGAGTGATCACAACTCCCGCGAGACTCCACAGCGTTGTCTTGCGCCGCCCAGCACTAAACACGCTTGTGAGCAACACCAAACGGGTGGCGGCCAACGAACCGATCGACGAGGTAGATACCCACGAACGTGAAAGCGAAGTTAGCGAAGGCGACGGCGGCTGCCAGCCAGATTGCAGTCGACGCGTCGTCGAAACCGGCCATTTGGATGATAGTGGCGCCGTAGTACATGACAGTGTTTATACCGCAGAACTGCTGGAGAACCTGCAGCAGCCTTAGCTTCCCATGGTCTGGTTCTGGTGCCCACCTGAAGGCCACAGCCCAGAGTAAGCGCGCGTACGACGGACGGCTCAAGAAGGTCCTTCGCCAAGTGTTGCTCGCGCGAGTCCGCTTCGTCTGCCTCGGCGATCATGAGCTCCCACTCGTCGTAGATGTCGTTGGTGCCGCGAATAAGCATCAGCGCTTCCTGCGCCTCGCTGCGGTACCCCTTCTGGTTGAGCCAGCGTGGGCTCTCTGGCACGTGTGAGAACGTGGGCGCGTTTGGCTGTCGTACCTGGAAGAAAAAGAAACCCCGCGAACTGCAGCGCTGATGGGAGCGCCACGAGCCCGAGCATGTAGCGCCAACCTTGCGGCGTCGTGCTGAGGAAGCCGTCGAAGATACTGGCTGCAAACTGCCCACCCGTGATCATGAGCGTATTGAGCGACACGAGCGTGCCGCGAGACGCTAGCGCGAGCCCACGTGAGTACAGGGCATCACATTCGTCTCACCAGGACGCGAAGCTTCGGCAATGTACACTGGCACTAGCGGGAAATGTTGTGCAAGGTTGCAAGTGGAGGCAGTACCGGTCATAGACGAGATGCCAATCGCGATCCCTACCACGAAGCGCCCAGCGACAAGAATCACGAGTGAGGTCGCAAGGCCCATGCCTGCGGCGCCAAGAGTGAAGAGCACTGACGACACCAAAATCATGGGTTTGCGCCCCGCTCGGTCGTTTCCAAGGCTGCCGATTCCTGCGCCGAGGATGGCACCGACAATAGCCGCCGACACAACTGTCTCCGACTCGAAGGTAGAGAGGGCAAAGCCGCCCTCCGCGCTTTGCATCGAGACGAGCGCGCCGGAGATGACGCCCTACGAACTGTGACGCCGAGCACACAGTGACGAGCATACGGTATCGTAGCCGAAAAGGAAGCCGCCGATACACGAGCAGCATGTCAGAAGGACGAGGAACAGCGACGAGCGCTCTTGGGTCTTGTGCACCAGCGGCTGGCGCTCTGCGTGCGCAATGCCCATCGTTCGATCTTGAAAATGCGTCATTGTCATGTCCCAAACGGCGGATTTGGCACATGTGCCGAAACTAACAGCATCCAAGGTCGGACTTAAAGGGAAAGACCCCCCGTCAGCTCAAGAGACGCTCTCGTTATGCATTCCATTGAATACCTGGTGCTAGGTGGCCTCTTGTCATGCACTGGTAGTTGGCGAGAGTGAGCGCCGCCATGGGCCCAGATTCACGCAGCCAAACTGCCACCTGCATCGCGTGGCAGATGCCTAGAATAATCTTTTTTTAATTTTGATGTAATAAAACGGATGCGATTTATTGGCGCGGACGACTGCAGCAGAGCCAAAGTGAGCCGATGGAGTCGACAAGCGCCGTGATGGTCGTGGTTGCGGTCGCGGCCGTCAGCTGCGCTGCGTGGTACCACCACGTCCTTAGCACCTCCGACAAGAGCAAATCGGCGACTGGGCGGACGGGGCATCCTTGCGTTGGCCATGCCGGGCTCATCGGTAACACACCGCTAGTGAAGCTCCAGAGTCTCTCAGCCGCCACGGGCTGCACGATCTTGGTGCGTTCGGACAGAATGGTGCCAAGGCTTATTCATGGCGTAGGCGAAAGCAGAGTTTCTCAATCCTGGGGGAAGCTCGAAAGACCGTGTCGCCAAGGGCATTGTCGAGGACGCCGAAGCTCGCGGTCTCTTGGCTCCCGGCGGCACCATTGTCGAAGGCACGTCCGGAAGCACTGGCATCAGTCTCGCCCTGATTGCGCGCGGTACGCTCATCCTAGACCTCCGCTCGGAATCTCTCGTGCAGCCAAAGGGTACAAGTGCATCATCGTCATGCCGGACGACCAAGCCAAGGAGAAAAGCGACCTTCTCGAGCAGTTTGGCGCCACAGTCGAGTTCGTCAAGCCTGCCTCCATCGTCAATGCCAAGCACTACGTCAACCAGGCGCGGCGGCGCGCCAACGAGATTCCCGGTGCTCCCTTCCGTCCTCGGCGCCTTTGCTCACCACTGCGCAGGAGGCTTCTTCGCCGACCAGTTCGAGAATCTGGCCAACTGCGACGTGCATTACCGCACGACCGGGCGCGAAATCTGGGAGCAAACAAACGGCAAAGTGGACGCATTTGTCATGTCGGCGGGTATGTCACGCCACGTTGCCAGCGGGCTCTGAAACGGTGCAGGCACGGGCGGCACCATCGCGGGGGTGTCCCTGTACCTCAAGCAACAGAAGCCCGACATCCAAGTGGTACTGGCGGACCCTCCTGGCTCGAGCCTCTACAACAAGGTGCGCCACAACGTGTGCTACGCGCCGCAACAGTCGGAGCGCACCGTGAAGCGCCACCGGTGCGGGGACTGTGTGATTGCTGGCGCCAATGCTGTCCGTAGGTACGATACGATCGCCGAAGGCATTGGCATCGATCGTCTCACAGCCAACTTCACGCAAGCCAAGATTGACGACGCTTACGTCGTCTCCGATCAAGAGGCCGTGGACATGTCTCGCTTCCTACTTCATGAGGAGGGTATCTTCGTGGGCAGCTCAAGTGCGATGAACTGCGTCGCCGCCGTGCGCGTCGCCAAGAAGCTCGGGCCTGGGCACACCATTGTGACGATGCTTTGCGACAGCGGCCAGCGCCACTTGACCAAGTTCTGGAATAAGGCGCACTTGTCGACTGCGTGGAACTTGACGCCGGCGCACGCGTCGGATCTGTCGTTCTTGGACGGATCGTCGGGCCAACCGTGAGCTCGTCATGGCGTAGGCAATATATTAGCAAGTACAAAATTGGGTCTATGCCTTCCGCGTTGCGCGCTTCTTCAGTGCGAGCTTGGGCTTCTTCGTGTTCTTTTTGCCGCCGTTTTGCTTCATGTTCTTGACGTCGTTCAGGACCAGTTCCGCGAGGCGTTCGCCGAGCATTCGCTTGATGGCACTGTCCTGTGACTTTTTGCCCGTCTTCTTCGTGCCGATGTTGTTTTGCTTTGTCGGGTTCTGCGCCTTGTTCATCGTTACGTTGAAGACGACTTTGCGCGATGTCCTAGCATAGGTGTGAGATCTCTGTTGGTTCCTCGTGACAAAGCTTCGTACTTCTGGTCTGAATTCTTGGGGGAAATCGATGCCCGGTGGGTCGAGTTGTTACGCTGGGCGTCGACCTTCTTGGCGTTCTGCTTTTTGTTCTGCTTCTTGCCCTGACCCTGCTGCTGCTTGTTGTTGCTCTTTGCCTGAACTTTCGGGTTGCTCGTCTGTTGGGCCTTCTTCTTCTTCTGGCTCTTGTTGCCTGTGATGTTATCGTTGTTGTTGCTGTTGTTTGCAGGCACGGCATCGCTCTGTTTCGTTGCAACACGGGCCTTGCGGCGAAGGCGCTTTTTTTGCGCCAACGTGAGGGTTTTTTGCGTCGTCGCCGTCGTCGAGGAGGCAGCAGTGTCAACGGCGAGCTTCTTAGCCTGCTTCTTCGTCGCCTGTACAGTGACAGCGCCATTCGCGGTTTTCTTTCCGTTCTTCTTGACGGCCGACTTCTTCTTGACTTGCACTCCATTGTCCTTCTTTGCCTTGTTCTTAGCCATCTCCTTGGCCTACATCACATGATTGGTATCCGTGACTAGGCACGCTTGTGCCACGTACCTTAGCGTCCTTAGCTTCGGTCTTGCGGGCCTTAATAAGGTCGTCCAGGGAGAGGTCAATCTGCGCTTCGACGCGGGACGTGCCAAAGGAGAACCCGGAAGGAGTAGTCGTCGTCATGCTGCGGCGGGAGGTCAAAAATGGAAACTGGGGGATTTATGCGGCTTGCATTTCATCTTTCTTTGGAATTGTATACCATACAAACACTAAATTCATAAATGCTTTTTCGAAAATTCGAGCACCGCCAAAGATGATTGGCTGTCTTCTTCTTTTTTCGAAACGGCAAGCGGGTCGCACCAGTACATTAGCGTACGTACCATACAAAACCTTAAACTTACGTCAATGTACGAACTTGGACCCCAGACAGGCGTTGCGTTAAAAAATCGAATCCCCGCGTGGAGTGTTGGTCGGTTGAAGATCGGCGCCGCGGCGGCTGAAGGCGACGGAAGCCCCATCCACCAATGCGCCTCCGGGTGGGCATGGCCTCGTACAGGTGCCTCCATCGGTGTTCATCGCTGTTCAATGCTGGCTACGATGCCGAGATACGCCGCCATCTGGCTGTGGAATCGTCCGCGCGACACTGAGAGGATTCTTGGAAGCCCAATGCGAACCATCGGGGAAGGAGCCGCAAAGGCTTGTTGACAGCACTTGCAAAGCCCATACTTGACAGTGCTTCACGCGCGGCACGGTAGTCGGCACAATTTCTGTACGCCGGGGTGCTGAAGTCCAAGGAATGACATGGTACGATAATTTGGACGATCACGAATGCATGCAGCACTGACTCACGCCATGACGCTCTTGTAGCCCGTGACGACCGACGCTTCGATCAGTCGGACACCAAGGCGCGGCACAAACGGACTCTGTTTGTCGAGTGGGAAGGACGTGCGATGGAAGGGTGGACATGGCGATCTTCGGCGTTACGACGCCTCTCCGGCGGCAAATCACCGACGCCGAAAGAGTTTCCGTTTCTAATTTTGCAGCGGCCATTCCAGTTTTCCAAGCATGCGCCCGACGAGCAACCAAGACGACGACGTGCACGCGACGGAGCGTTGGCGGCTGCGCGAGTCCCACGCCGAGGCCGCGACGCTCGTGCACAAGTCGTCCAAGCCCGAGGCGTTGAGCCTCTCGTCTGCGCCGGCCACTGGTCCGTCGACTATTTGGCGCCGGCGGTTCCCAGAGGCAGCGTGGCGGTCGCCCAAGCTGCGCCCCCACGTGTCCAACCAAGTGCCTGCGTCGCATCCTCGCGTGTATCCCCAGTTTTGATTCGCAACAAATGCTTTAGTTGTTCTTGAGATCTTACAGACGCAACTGGAATTGCTCGAGGCCAAAGTCAGCTGGCGGCTTGCCAACACGGGTCGACCCGACATGGGTGTACCCTCGTTTCGCATAGAAAGCCTGTGCTGCCTCCATGACGCTGAGGGTTTCAAGGTACACAGTTTCGTAGCCGACGCGACGGCAGTAGCCTTCGAGGGCGTCCACAAGGCGGGTTGCGACACCGAGGCGGCGGCCACTCCTAAGGTCGCGAATGACGAACACTAGCCAGCATAGCCGCTTACCCGGCCACTCGGAGCCGAAGGAGCTCGGCCGTGGCGGCGCCCTTGAAGGGCTTGACGCCGACGCAGCCAAGGAAGTCGGAGCCGCGCTCTGCAACCCAAAAGCACGCACTGGGCTGGCTCATGTACGAGGCCACTAGGTCGCTGAGTTCCGTTGCGAGCTGGTGAGCAACCAGCTTGCGGACGGACTTGTGGTTGTACTCGTCGAGTGTCGACTCGAAAATGTGGCGCACAGCCGGCGCGTCGGTGGGCTGAAAGAGGCGTACGGTAACACCATCGGCGTACGTATCGGTGATCACGGCTTCGTCAAGCGCCAAGGTGGGCAACCTCCACTCGCGCAACACCGCGGCTCCAACGCTGGCCCCGTCGACCGCGTTATTGCTCGCCATTGTAAAGCCATAGTGGTGGTTGCATGTAATCCAATCGTCGTACTCGTCAAAGGGCTCGAGGCCCTCCATGCTACGACGGGTGACGGGTAAGCCTCGCAGTACGGTAGATCGGTACCGGCGCCGTTCGTTGTCGGCTACGAGTAGGCGAAGGGTCGCGTTCATGTTCCAGAGGCGCACGCTGCCCCATCCGTGTGCGCGAAAGTGCGCGTCTTGATCGTGCACGGACGGCAGAGCCTTGGCCGAGCGGAGATCGCAGCCTTTTGCGGCAAAGTACGACTGCATCTGCTCACCGAAGGAGGTGGCCAGGCCAATGGGGTCGTAGCCGACGAAGAGGGCATCCGAGAGGTGCGATGCTGTCCATTGCAGCAGCGATGACCGCGCGCTTGGTGCCAAATACGCCTAAGATAGCACTATGAGAGCCATTCTCAGACGTAGCTTCCAACCAATACACACTCAGCCAGCACGAGCGTCGGCCGCGTCGGGTCCAGCCCAAGCTGCGCCAGCTGCTTAGCCAACGCTGCCGTGTCGCCAAGGTCGCACCCGGTGACGGCGTACGTAGCCGTCGCGGACGCTGCCTTGTACGCATGAGGCCATGGCGTCGACTGCTCGAAGGAGCCGCCAAAGAGCTGGTCGAAGTGCTGCGTCAGTACGGTGATTTTCTGGTCCACAATCGCGTCGCAGTCAATTTCATACATGGATACGTGTGCAGCATGCTGTTGGCGAAGGCGAAAAAACAGCGTGTCAAAGCCGGCGCCAAAAGAGAGGATTTGCACTGGGGTCGTCGGTGTCGCCCGCTCTGCCAGGAACGAAGATACGGCGGCTTCAACGGCCTTATGGCGGAGGTAGTAGCCGCGGTGGATCTATGGTAAACGCATGAGCGTTGGCGCTGCAATAGAAAACCAACTAGCGGGATGCGGCGGGTCGGCTTGCGACCGAAGAGCGCAACGAAATCGTCGTGGAAATAGCCTTGCTTCACGGCCGAGCTAAAACACTCGGTAAGGAATCTCAGGCAGTGCGCGGGCCACGGACATTTTGCAATGGATCGCGTCGAACGCGGTTTCCGCGACGCCGTGGTCGCTCGTCTGGGCAAACTCCGCCATTTATTGCAATGTCACCAAACGGTGTCCGGTATACCTCCGGATAAGGATGCTCTTAATTGAAAATTGCACTAATCAGTACGTATTGACGTTTTTGTCAAGAATCGTTGAGTTAGATGACATTGAAGTTGTTTCATCTCATTGTTGAGCCCTCCAAGGCTCATGTGTGCCGATCGCAGCAAAGTCGCCTGCCTTAGAGCCTTGTACACAATAGGCTATTGAGCTGATTCATATCTACCCGAAGTACACAGACCTGGCACGAGAGCAATGGGCAAAACAAACGATTGTGTTGCAGCTGGTTCATCTGGCTGCCGCCTCGCACCTCCATGATTCTGCGCCATTTTGCTCCACGAAGCCGACCTCTTGTAAAGGGACCAAGTGGTGCGAGTAGGGCATCGGACATACACGAATGCACAGAAATCGGTGCTGCGAAGGAGCTCGATTGCGCGCTGTGCTATTCGACTTCCAAGCTTTGGTCGAATCTTCCCCGTGCCCCGGGTTTTCGTTCTGCAGAGATGGGACCTCCTGATTGGCTCTTTTCGAGGGTCTCTCTGCATTTGATTGGTAGTTGAGCGCACGAAGTAGTTTTGAAGCATTTCATTGGATAAAAAGCGAGCACAGGGTGAGACCACATGGCCGCCGAAGCACCTGCGTCGGCCACGGACGACGTGGATAACTTTCCTGCCATGGCCAAGCCGCAGTACTTACCTACGGAAGACATTGGCCTGCCAAGGCGCTGCCCTGCATCTGCGCTCAAACGCCCGCTCCCGGTGCCTGTATGGCTCAGTAACGCGACGGAACTGGATGCAATGCTGATGGCGGCCACGCCGCTTAAAGACCGCCTCTCGCTCGAGATTGACAAGTTCGTCGAGCATACTCAGCACGAAGTGAAGCTTGCTCAGCTGAGCATTGACGCGAGCGTTGCGCAGCTTACGACGTGCGTGCAAACGAAATGGCCGACCGCGACGGCTATGTCCTTTGGCTCGTTCGCAAGTGACCTGTGGTTGCCCACGAGCGACGTGGACGTGGTCATCACAGGAATCAACTCGGAGCTCAACGACGACTACCAACCACAAGTCGATCAGCTTGAGGCCATCCTCGCACTACTGGAAGCCGCCGACTGGGTCGACCGCGCTGTCATCGTCGGCACCAAGGTGCCTGTCATCAAACTCTACGTCGCGGGCTCACACCGGCAAATGGACATCGCTGTCGAGACACCGCACACTCGCCAGGGCCTCCGCGCCACTGAAGTCGTCCGCGCCGGCGTTGCGTCTATGCCGCAGATGCGCCCCCTCGTGCTCGTGCTCAAGTCGTTCTTGCGCGAGAAAGGCCTCAATAACGCGTTTCTGGGCGGCCTCAGCTCGTATGCGCTGGTTCTCCTTGCACTCCACTACCTCCTCACGTCGCCCGTGGACCAAAGCCTCGGCGACGCCGTGCTCGGCTTCCTCGAGTACTACGGCACGGTCTTCGACCACACGCGAACGTGCATCACTTGGTGGCTCGACGACGAGGGCCGGCTGCGCTCCCGCGAATACTTGGTCGCGCCGACGGCGGAAGGGGCGCCGCGGCTCGTGCTCGACGACCCTGCCGACCTCAGCCAGTGCGGCCTCTTCAACGTCGGCGCCGGAGCCTACGCCCTCGCCCGAGTTGTTGCAGCCATGGAGAACGCGTTTTACGCCGTGACGTTCCATCGACCGACACGGTTCACGCCAACACCGCTGAGCCAAGTGATACACTGGGCCGGCCCGCCCCCGCTTTAACCTTAGACGTCCGTAAGATGCATAAATCTAACCACAAGGCGATCGATTTTGCCATCGCCTGTCGCCGTAAACTCGCGTGCTCTACCGATTTGAGAGGCAGTCCAGAGCCGACGACGGCGTCGAATGCACAGACGACGCCGGAACTTATTGGGTTGGAGGCTAGGATTGGAGGTGTGAAATGTCGCTTGCTTGGTGGATGTGGTGTGCTGCATTTCATTGCTGTTAACCGGTGAACGACGGTTGTACGCTTAAAACCAATCGGCGCCCTACGAAAACGGCTCAAGGTCATGGACGAGTACAGCTTCTCGTCCTTCGACGAGTTCGCTGATGAGCTGGAGAGCGACGTGAACGATGCGCCTGCACCGATGGCGGCCTCCCCAGTTAAATCCGTTGCCGACGACGTCGGCTCTGGTTCGTTCGATACCACTGCGCAGCCATGTGCGGAAGCTGAAAAGCCACAACCAGCAACCGAGTACTCGAACGACGACTTTGAGCAATCTCAACCGCCGGATGCTCCAGGATACTCGGCAGACGAGTTTGAAATGAGCCAAGACCACTTGGTCGCCGCTGAGGACTCGGCTCGCCGCGCCGCAGCTGGTCCAGATGAGGAGCAGTCGTACCAAAGCCTCGGTGAAGCTCCATTGCCCCTAGAGACAGTAAATTCCCTCGAGATCGTGGAAATGCAGCTATGCCCCAACGACAATACTGGCGGCGAGGACAATCCAACGTCGGAGTCCCCATCGCCGACGGAGGTGGCCAAGCCCGTCGAGTTTACAGAAGGGCAGCGTTTCCTCAACAGCTCTGGCGGCGAGGATACCCCGGCGTTGGAGCCTCCAACACCTCCTCAACGGGCGTCCAACGGCTCGTTGCGATCCTCCCGGTCGTCTCAATCGTCACATGGCGAGCACAACCTTGAGTCGGCACCACTGCCTCGAGAGGGCTCCCCAGTCTTTTGTGTACGACTGCTTCACACTGCTTACAACCCGTCTAATTTTTCAGGACAACGGCATTGAGGCATTTTACAACACAGTGCGGCAAGAACGGGTGAATCCGTTGCGCGAGCAAGAGCCTGCATCGAGTCAACTGTACCAGCTGGTTCTCTCCCTTCTCCAAGAGCGGTGTCGCGCCATGATTGCAGAGACCAGGAACCCTCCGCAAGCGGAAATCCCCCGGCTACCGGAGCCGCAACGAAGGAGTGTTCCAACGCAGACAGGGCCTCCCGACGAAATGACCTTGCACTTGATCAATACCAAATACATCGCTTTCATGCAACATCTAAGTCAGGTAAGCTACGCGATTGCCGGGCGCTTCCACGAGACTCAATTGATTGCAGCGTGGACGAACTTTGGCCTCGGCACGAGCCGGCAACCCCAGCGCCCAATTTGAGCAGCGAGTGGAACACCTATTGCACGAAACGGTAGACAATTACATCCAACCGATTCGGTGTTACCATACACTCAGATGTGCCAACTGTTCGCCAACCCCAAGATGATCCTTGTTGTGCGCGACATCATGCTGAACAAGCTCCAAGAACCAGTCTGAAAGGGAACAACAGAATCGTGTTTAAGTGTAAGCTAGTTCAACTTGGTGATCAATTCCCAAAATGCAGTACGCTGTTAATGCAACCTTCTCATTTCGCGACCGTGTCCGAGCCTGCGATGCGGAAGCCGGCGCCCCCAACAAGACGACGGCAACGCCACCTTTTTCTGCCTCCAATTGCCTAGCATAATCGCATGCCTATGCAGCGTCCGTGTGCTCTAAGCGAGCTGGACATGCACCGAAATGGATCTGCAGGAAGCTGCGCATGTCGCGATCTTGTGTCACAAAACCGGAAGCATCCGGATACCGGCGCTACTTGGCACTTTCTGCCATGGCAACAAGGACGACAATGGAGGAGGTCCAAGGAATCCTCGCGCCGTACTTCCCGCGTCCCACACAAGCACGCCCTGATGGTAAGATGACATCATAGGCGGGCATAACGCAGCGATATAGCGGCTTTGATCCTCGTCTTCTCGGCGTCGTGGGCCAAGCCCGCTAACGACCGCTTCCTCCGTCAGCTCCACACGGTCACTACCAAGCATTCAACGGTGTCGTGCCTCTTCCTCTCCGCTGAGCTCGACCAAGTGCGCTTTACAGGCACTGCCTTTGCGAGTACTTTGTGGGCACATAAACGCACGTAGAGCACGTCGGGCTTTTGGCTTCCTGGGCCGCAATCCTTCCGTTCAACCGCCACGAAGAGTATCAATCTAAGCGCGCCCAGATGTGTGCTCACTTGGGCTAGACTTGCAGCCCTCTACCGTTACTTTGACGTCGATAGTGTCCCCCAGATCCGCATCATCGACGCGCGCCTTGCGCCACTTTCACCCAAGGTACATCAAAGCAGCGCGTGCCAGACCTCATGTGGCACAGGACCTCGTGAGCTGCTCGCAGCAAGGCATTACGCTCCTCAATCGTATGTGTATGCTGTGCAGCTGACCTTCTTACTTGTGGCGTAGAGCTCTTGGCGCCGCCATCTGAGTCGCCAAGGGTGGCGGACGCTCAATTGCTCCACCAGATGCGGCACAACGCCAACGTCATGTACGACGAGGGGGACTTTCACGGCGCGGCATCCGTCTTCTCTGACGTCCTTGCGCTTGCCCCCACATGCATCAAAAGCAACTTTAACCTCGCCGTGATTCTCCACACGATGGGTGACTCCATTGACTCTTCATGGTCACCAATCAGTCGCCTAGGCCAGACGCGACTGGCAGTGGCACACATGCTACGGGTTGTGGAGGTCGAACCGGCCGATGCTACGGCGCACTCCGTCCTGCGGTAGCCCGATCCGGTCCCAGCGTAATCCCTTACCAGCGCCTAGCACGGTCTTCTTTCCCGCAGAGCCGGCACTTGTAATGCGCGGGTACGCGGCGATCGTAGCGCGCCATCCCGACCACCTACGCGCCGCGCATGCACTCGCAGCTCTGAGAGGCGATGCCAAGACGAGCGAGAAGGCGTACGTGCGGGCAGTCTTCGACGAGCTGGCCGAATCGTTCGAGGACAAGCTCGTGACTCACCTGCACTACAAGGTATTTGATCCCTCATCGGGCATATAGAGCATGGAAACCTTTAGGTGCCATGGCAGCTCCTTGACGGTGTCAAGGAAACGACGGCGATGGAAACCGAGGGCGCGACGTGGCGCATGCTTGATCTTGGCTGCGGCACGGGGCTTTGCGGGCGCCTCTTCAAGCCTTTCCTCGGGCATATCATCGGGGTAGTTGTTGCTGAGAGTACCGCTTGTAGACGCCTTGCTTACTCTAGGTGGACATTTCCCCGCTTATGGTTGAGAAGACGCGTTCCTTGGGGTCTTACGACGAAGTCTACGGTGCCGAAGTGTACGCTGAAGGTGATGCTGAGATTGACCTAGCCGACGACCTGCTCCCAGTACTGGCCGCTCAAGCCACAGACAGCCTCGACCTGATCTTGGCGGCCGACGTGTGGATCTACGTTGGCGACCTCGACGACGTCCTCCGCGCTTGCCGCCGAGTGCTCAAGCCCACTGGGTACCTCGCGTTTTCCATCGAAGAGCTTTCAGCGGGCGAGTTCAAGCTCGTGCCGTCCGGCCGCTTCCAGCACTCGCGGGCGTACGTGCACCGCCTCGCCTCGGAGCTCGGCTACCGCGTATTGCTGGAAAACACCATCGTCGTGAGATACGAGAGCTCGGAGCCGATCCCGGGCGTGTTGTACGTACTTCAGTAACCCGAATATCCAAGTGTCCTTGGAAGCATGGTCGAGGCTAAAGTGTGGGAGCAAGTCGCAGACGGATTCACAGCAGTGAGCTGCTTGGATGATAAGACCTCAAGCAAGTCCCACACCTCGACGCTTGGGGTCCTCGAAAGGGCCGAAGTGGTAAGGACGCCTACAACACGACCGCACAAAGCAAGGCCGCTCGTCAACAGAGACGGTACGAGCAGAAACTTAAGCGGCATCGCCAACGCAAAGTCGTGGTGAGCACAAAACGCGTCAACAGTACGTTATTGCAGTCACCGTAGCTCGTAAGTGCTTTGTGGACCCCGAGGTAGAAAAGTTGTGTCTGCATTTTGTGCCGCAAGACGGTACCACAATGGGTGTTCAACACTCATGCTCAGCATGCTAGCGCATTGTCGACCACTTTGGCGGTCGCGTTTGCCGAGGGAGGCACTTCGTAATTTACTCGACGTTGGATCGTTCGTTGTTCGCGTCGTGAGGGGATGGAGGCTTGGTGAGTTGCAACGGAAGTGTGCTGGGTGGTACTACTCGATCCAAACGGCGTCACAATTGACTGGTTTGTGTAGGATACACCGGATGGTACCGGTCGCGGAGGATGCTAGCTCAAGTGCACCAAAGACAGCCCCACTCTCGTGAGCGACGACTTTAACGGCTTTCTGGTCGCCATCAAACACACTCAACAGCGTCAGACGGATGCATTCGTGTGCTACGTTCCGAGCACCGTAGCAGATCACGAAGCAATCGGCCCCCCGCTGGCTGATGCACGGCGACCGTTTGAGCTCCGGGTTTTGGGCAAAGACTGAGTACATCGAACCACCGCGGCGGCACTGCGCATGGCCAAAGCCGAACAGATACGCCTCGAGACTCAGTGTGGCGCGGTGCTTCCAATCGTTGTAGGCGAAGGACGCAAACTCGGTCGCCATCCTCTGCTGCCTGCGCAACCACTTGTAATGGACGAAGCCAAACTGCACCGGAAAGAGGCCGATTGTAATCGTGTACAAAAGCACAGCAAAGACCCCCTCCGTGCTGTGGGTATCGGTGGCTACTACGTTGAACACCCACAGGTACATGGCAATGAGGTTGCTGCGGCCTTGGATGTAGGTTAGTGGACCCGCAATAAATGCCGCAGCAATGGCCACGAGTGTTGGGTCGAGAGGCGTAAAGCGATGGGCCCAGTGCCCCCACTTGAGGACAGCCGACGTGCACGCGAGCGCCAAGTAGCAAAACCAAACCTGATATCGTCAAATCAAGCACCAGCAAAGTAAGGCATATCGTACCGTTCGGGAGAGGTATACACAGGCAAGGAAGAACTGCCATCTATCGCGGACCTGGAGCACAGCGAGCATTTCGACGGAAACTGCACCAATGCTGAGCCACACGTCGAGCGCAAGACAAAGAGACACGAACGGGTGGAGAAGAAACATGCTCGTGGGGTCGCCAAGCACAATGACGCAGCGCTGTGTATTTGGCAGTTTTACACACTGCCGCGCCAAGGTGATGTAGTGCCGATAGTACCGGGTCCACATGTGCACGGCCAAGTAGCTCGTGAGGGCCAGTCGGTAGAGCAGCTTGACCGTCATGAATACAACCGTCGTGCGCAGCTTATAGGCAATGTAATACGTAAGGTTGTCGCTGGTATTTGTCGCTAGAATTGTGATGTCATCTCCGTTGGTTATCCATATGCATGCCGTGCCAATGGTGACCGTGAAGATGCGGGTCTCGAAACACGAAGTGTTCGTCGAGACATTGACGGTCGACATGAAGGAGCACATAGTTGCCTGCGTCTCGCGAGGGTACGAAATACCACCATGAAGATGTGCGAGGATCTCATAGCATGGAGTAGAGGCGTTGAGGCGCGAGAGCGCGACCCGGTGCACGTACGTGCTGTTCAAGACGTCGTGATGGTAGAAGCCACCACGGGCGAACATCGAGGTATTGTACCTACTCCCATAGGTCGCCAAGGCTGGGAGCAAGCTGCCTTACTGGCGTCGGTACTGTTCAACCAGGTAGTTCTCAGTATCGCGCCAGGTCGGGAAGGCTGGAGGGAAGCCCGTTGACGAAATCTGCCACGGAAACGATTCGCAAAGGTACGCCTTGAGAGGCTACGAAGACTAGTGTGAGCCAAAGCTGGAGGGCGCCAGTGACCGTGAGGACAATGTTTAGTCCGAGGCCGAGACTGATTGTGACCGAGATGATGTTCCATGAGACGCGGGGTTGACGAGGAGTCCATGGAAAAGGCACCACCGATGTCATCGGTGGCAACGCCGTCGGCCCAAGAAAGCCCCCACAGGCGGTCGGTTACGCTATTGATGATAATGGCGCCTCACTTTTTTTGCTTTGCGATGACTGAGGCGAGCAGCATCAGCTCCTGGTGCACTCAACCATGCTGGGTGAGCAAAGCAAGGCGCATTCGTTGTACTTTAGGTGGATTGACTATAAGTTTTCATCCAATTTAAAAGCTGAAGTGTTGACCAGCGTATCATGATACCTTACGACAGAAAGCAGGCGACAGGGGACAGGAGCAACCGACGGAGCCTCCTCGCCAGTTAACGACCAGATGTTGTTCGAAGGCCGCAATGACATGGCAATGTGTTGTGCGCAAGGCGTGGAGTAGATTCCACGGCACAATTTTCACCACCGAGGGTCAGCGGTCGCCACCTCCCTGCTTCACGATGCAGCATTCCTCTTACGCCTATGTGGTACTCTGCTGAAAATTTGAATTGGAGCATGAGCCCAACCAAAAGTGTAGAATGAGGCATTTAGACACGACAAATCAACCTGGAGCACGAGGAGGAGCAGTTTTCTCATTGTAAATCCAATGTAGCTTAGGTAAGCCACCATCTTGCGACCCCCGGGTGCAAACTTTATCGGAGCTATACCGTGCAGATCACCTGAGGCAGCTTGTGCCCTCACGACGACGAAAACCGCAAGTACCCACACCTGGCCGCGCTTTCGAGCCGCAATTTTAGTGCACCCAGCAACGCCATCTCACGGAGCAGAACGATGGCAATTTCTACTCAAAAGATATGCGGGGAACACTGGGTGCCTCTCACACCACTCCCATGCCTTGACGGTTGATTCATGTGCACCATCGAAACCACGTGCACGCGAACCACCATTGGAAATGACATAATCGACTTTCCCAACAAACGTAAGGTTTTTGCACAGCAAAATGCTCAGCGTTGTCACTTGGAGCGTCGACTCGAAGGTGGCGCGGACGTCCCGCTGCCGCAGAAAGAGCCTAGATAGGGCCGAGTACTGGGCTTCTCTTCCTGGCACAAAACCAGCATGCAGCGCAGGAGCACGGTCTCCCCCGCGCCGCCATACCTGGCAACAACACTGTCTTCATAGCCATTTCAAGGCCGGCCTTCTGCGAAAAGGGCGTTTATTTGCAAGTTCCTTGCAGCCAGCTTTCAACTGCGTTTGCCTCTTGGATGCTTTGGCTGCCTGTTAACTACAGGACATAGGCAACGGAATTGGTGAGAAGTTGTCTCGTAGAACAGAGTAAATCACAGATGCTTTGGTATTAACCCCCCAAACAACCACAGATCCATGTAATCGATGAAGGTAAGTATTGACGGCACTTGGTAGTCTTGCGCGGACTAGAGTTGCACGAGGCGATTGTGGCCGCGGCGCGCGGCCTCCCGCAATGCTCGTTTTGTGTACTTTATTCCTTTTGTCTTGATAAGCCAAAGAAGCAGATCCACGTGATTGCCACTGGCCGCGAAGGTCACAACCTTTTCCGCCAGAGTCGGTGTCAATTCCGCTGAAAGCAGCGTCCAGAGCACGTTCATCGTGGTCACGCGGCCCTGCTTTGCCGCCTCCAAGAAGAGCTCACTCCAGTCGGTGACGACGGTCGCGTAGTGAGTAATGAGGAATTCGAGGACGTCGTCATGACCGCCGAAGATGGCTTCGTCAAACGCGTCAGCGGTGCACCCCTCGGTGCGATGAGCATGCAGGTATGCGACAACGTCGAGATGGCCATTCGATGCTGCCTGGTCCATTGCGATTGTAGAGGCTTCGTGCAGTTGCAGCAACTGCACAGCGTCGATGTGACCGTTGGCTGCGGCGATGTCGACGGCATAGCTTCCAATGATGTATTCTACGCAGCCATCGGGAAGGAATGCTGTGCACGAGCTACCCCATCCACCTGAAGGGGTATCGCCATCGACCATCGGCAGCGCTAGCAGGTATGTCAACATGGCGATATCACCGCTCTTAGCCGCGTTTGCGAGAACGTCCTCCGAGCATGGCATCCCAACAGAACTGTGCAGCCATTCAACAACGTGCTTGTGGCCCTCGACTGCGGCGAGGAGCATAGCTTCTTTGGTGCACCCTTCGGATCGGTGGGCGTGAAGCCACTGGGCGACGTTGAGGTGGCCGCGGGCACACGCATGGTTCATGGCATCGCTGCTGCAGCAGTCGAGGCGGAGATGGTGCAACAGCTTCACCGTCGGCAGATCGCCGAGGCACGCAGCAATGTCCATGGCTTTGGAGGAGTCAGCCTCTCTGCGGGAATTGGGACCCATCACTTGGGGCTGCCATGGATCCCACGGAAGGTCTTCGTGGAGGTCCCAAAGGCTCCCCAAGTTGCCAAGGCTGTTTAGAGGCCAGCGGTCGTTAGCGATTAGGATCTGTCGGAGCGCATAGTCGATGCTGGCGCGATCCTTGCTTGTGACAACCGTGTCAAGTATTTCTTGATCGATACGCCGAATGCCGGACTCATGAAGGAGCTGAATTGCGTCGTAGCCGTGGCTTGCGATAGCGGTGTGGACGACGTTGTTGCAGATATCAGCTGGGGCATTATGAGCTTTAAGCACTTGGATCGTGCGCAACAGATCACTGCCGGGTGCCGATCGGTGCCCTGGAATACGGTAAAACTCTTTGCTGCACCTTCTTGATTGGAACATTGCTGTGCTTGGCTGGATGGAGAGCAGAAAATCGACGACAGATGCGTGGCCCTTGCGAACAGCGGCTGCCAGCGCAAAGTATGTGCAACCTTCTGTACGTTGTTCGTGTAGAAATGCCACGACGTTCAAATGGCCAAAGGCCGCGGCGCCGTCCATCGCCTGCGTCGTGCAGCCGGGGCCATCTGGCAGCCCATGCAACCACTCGACAACGTTCAAATAGCCGTTCATGGCGGCAAGGTCCATGGCGGCAGCTGTGGGGCAGCCGTTTGGCAGCGTCGCCAAGTATTGTAGAATGCGCAGCTGGCCACAAATAGCGGCGAGCGCCACGGCATCGGAAGACACCCAAGTTGGTTGCCATGTTGCCAAGCGCTCGACATGAAAGAGGTTGCCAGCGACGATTGCAAGATGGAGCGGAAGGGCCGGTGCCACGAACTGGTTGTGAAAAAAGAGCGCGTAGTTTGGTATGCTACCCGCGTCCGAAACTCGCCGCACGTACTCGACGTCGGCGTACGGCAGCGGGATGTTGTTCAAGCGTGCCATTGTCGACATGTACGACATGGGAGAGAGGGGTGTAATGACGACCTGTGCTGCCAGCGCCACGACTTGGCGAACCTCCAGCGGCAGTCCGTGCTGGTACTGCACAACATGGAGGAAGAAATCGCGGTTCCTGAGCACGCACGTGGCCATGGCGATACCAATAGTCGGATTGTCGAGAAAGTCAATTTGGAAGCAGGCTGCATTTTTGCAACAAAAATTTGATCGCAAAAAAAGTCGCCCGGCAAAGTAAACGCTGTTCGTACAGTGTCTTTGCGTGTATTTCTGTATGAGTGGAGTTGCCCAATCCGAGTACATGCGTAGCTCACGAATAGTCTGATGGGGTGCATGATCGCGACCACGCCGGTGAGCGTGCTAATCACGAACTGCCAGACCACCCTCGAGTCCAAGAAGCGCCTCATCGACAAGAGGTTGTGTTGTGAGCGAAGAAAATGCATTGCTGTCGTCGCTCGTGACAGACGCTGGTAACGCGATGCTCAATACCTGCCCTCGTCGGGAGTATTCAGGACGCGATGCTGCAGCTCATCGACAACAAAAGGTCATGCAGCGAGCGGCCTCTATTTGTTGCTTTTGCTGCAAATGGGAATGTGCGGTTCATGCCACGCGGCACCTGAATCGCCACTCTTATAGTTGACGATAAATCACTTTTCCTTCAGGTTAGTCTATTTTCTTTCATTTATTGCATATATTAAGAACTCGCTGCTTACTCCGTATCGCCAACTCTCAACTACCAACGATTTCCTACAGCCCGGAACATTCCATGGTAGGTCTCTGCTACCTGCCCCTCTCGGGGACTTTATAGGTGGTTGAACGGCACCGATGCGAGCATCACTTCACGTCCCTAGTTCCAACGCTACTCGCAATTGCTGCTGCGTCGTCACCGGCGCTACCACTGAACTCCAGGCCAACGTCCGGCTCCTCTGCTCGTTTCAGCTTCCTCAGCTCAATCGACCGAAGAGATGTGGGTGGTTGTTTGCCGTGTGCGCGCTGGTGACCGTGATCTTGCCGGTGTTCGCTGGGCTGAGCCACACAGCGTTAGCCAAGAGCTAGAGGACTATGTTGCACGCCAGAGTGAGCTACAATTAGGTCAAGCGGCGAGTACTTTTCACCTTCAATCGTGTCTTTCTCGGTGTCGATTGCACTCGGGGATCTGCAACGGTTCTCCGTGAGCACCGAGAGTCCAAGCGGTCGCGCGTCGCCACGCATCAGCCAGCAAAGCTCCGACTCCTGCATTACATTTCACAATATTTTGCTAACGTCCGTTCACTGCCTTCGACGAAGCCTTCGAGACTGCCTCGACGTCACCAACACCGCACAAGTGCCGTCGCGAGCTCTCAGCATCCTCCTTTCGTTCCGTTGTGCGATGAGGCTTGACCAATTGCAGAATGCTGAAGCACACGCCGTTCAACGAAACGAGCTGGTGGATACATTAACAACGTTGCATTCCATTGTTTGTCCTGTTCGCCAGTCATCAATGCTATTCAACTCTTATCCATGCTCCTTGCTAGTCACCTGTTGGCAATTGTTGCAACACAATATAATTGTATAAGTTTAACATATAAGCTTCACATCTGACATTGTGTGGCCACCGACGGTGTTGCCGCCCGCGTAAGCCGGCGCCGGTGTACAAGCACGAGAAGCGATCGACGGAAGCTGTTCCAAATGGGGCAGAAAAAGTTGTAGGTGATGAAGAGCAGGCGTTGCTGCAGCACGTACGACGGAATTTGGCTCACGACGAAGATGGTGTATTTATGCTTTTGCACACGGGCGCGCAAAAAGAAGAGCACGCGGCGGAACACGTCCTTGTGCTGCGCGAGCTTGCATGCGCGGAGGCGGTCGGCCCAGTTGAAACTTGCGCCACAAAAGCAAGTAATGGAGTCGCAGCCGTCGCCTTTGACGAGTTGCAAGTGGCACTCCGGGCAGTCTACAAGGTCGTCGACTGCCGGGCGACTTGCTGCACATGGAGCACCTTCGTGGTGGCCCGCAGTATGACATAAGTAGCAGACCGCGGAATTGCAGCACGCCGTGTAGGTAAACGGCTGCACGTGGCGCCAGTGCAAATAAAGGGCGGCGCGGCGTTCTGTATCGTGCACGAGCGGCAGCAATCGCGCGAGGATCTCGTCGCGTTGGTCCTTGAAAGTGGACTCAATCTTGTCGAACAGTGCAGCGGCGGAGAGTTTGTGCCTGCAGAATTTGGTGCACGCCTCCCGGAGCTCGGGAATCTGCGCCTTCACCGACGAAAGAAGTGGAAGCGACGGCGTTGACGCTTCGGCAGGTGGTAGAAGCTGCGATGGTGTGTGGCATCCAGGACACAGCACCGTACACGAGGCAGCGGTTTTGGCGTCCAGTGCCAGCAATGCTGGCGACTCCGCACCCAGAAGCTCCTTCCAGCGCATGAAATTCACAGGCGCGACACAAATGGGACAGTTGAGCTTTGTGAGGACGCCTCGGATGGCTTCGTTTGCGTGCGATTGAGCGTAGGCCTGAAGGCAAGCAATACAAACGATGCCGGGGCACTTTGGACCACAAATCTTCGTGACGGATGCCTTGTCCGTCGGATTGAAGCAAATTTGGCACGTTACTCGGACGAGCAAGGGTGGCTGCGTTGACTCGAAGAGGCTCTCTGCAGCGGGCATGTGGGGCTCGGTGAAGATGACAAACTGACGATCTTCTCGCGTTGGCACACTGTCAACGGAAATATGAATGCAGGTCTCTGCCTGTCCCATCCATACAAACGTCATGTCACGAGCGACCATCACTGCCGAAAATGCACAACGAAATCAAGTTGCCCTATGGGTGCAGCAATCAAGAGATCCCCTGCGAGACAAAGGCAGCCCACGCACAAGCAGCTCACAGCCATATCCCGATATCGCACTGCACTAGTACTTTATACAAACTATTCAACGCAGCATCTTTAGAGAAGTCTCGTCTATAGGTAGGTCGGCGGCAATGACTTGATGCCTTGAGCTTAAGTCATTCTGGAGCACCCGAGAGGCCAAAGAGGTCAAAGGAGATGACGCACAAAGTAGAACTAATAACATTGATGCAGCCGTGTTCCAGTTAAAATGCATAAACTCATTAGAAATATCTCCGCTTTGATGCATGATTAGAGTTTGGCGGCACAGATGCCACCAAGTAGAGCAACGTGAGCAATACAATATAGCCTCATAACAATCGGTGAGCGGCAGACGCCTTGGCAGCGGCCGCCGTCTCATGGATGTAGAGGTCGAGTCTCTCGGCTTGCTGCGCCAAATCATCGCGCGAGTCGTCGTCGGCCAGCTGGCCCAGGAAGACAGTGGCTTCGATGTCCTTGTGGCGGTCGCGAAGGTATTCAAGCTCTCGAGGCACGTCAGGCACGGCAATAGCAACGGCTGCTTTCATGAGAACGCATACGTGCTCCGCGACGACGAATAGAACCCACTTCATGATGGTGCTCGTGTCGGTAGTAAGGGAGTCCGTCGGGTCCTTCGTAAATAGGAGGATACCGATGTTGGTTGCGACAGCCAAGTAGTTCATAACGCATAGAAAATGGTACCTACAAATTCAACCGGAGTCGTGGCGTGGACAGGTTCGTTATCGTACCACGACCCGATGTTGGCGACGCGGTGAGGGAATGGGCGGCGATGGCCATCGCAGATCTAATGTACTTCTAGTGCCACGAACCATGCGCTTGATGTACCTTGAAGGCATCGACGTGCAGCTCGAGAATGTTGTTTAGGAGAGCCAGCGCCGGTGTGATGGGCATGGCAACCACAAAGAGCGTGACGTAGCCATACTGGATCACCATCTCGTTGTAGTCGGCAAATGCGTCGTCTTCTTCGTAGCGCGCCCAAAGCGCTTGCTGCTCTTCATCCGAAAGCTCCACGGGTGCATTTTTCTGGCCTTTCGGGACGATTTGTGCCATGACGGCCGCGTATATGCGAGGCCCCATGACCTCAAAGAAGTTGCTTACAAAGGTAGCAATGAGAAAGAGGACGAGAAGCTGGACGCGAAGTTCCATGAGGCAGTTGTCGTCGATGCATTTGTCGCCAATGTAAGCCTTGATGTACGCAATGTAAAAGAAGGACGCGAACGAGTTGCAGAACTGAAAGAGGAAGATCTTGGTGATCAGGTGGTTCTCGTACTGCACGTCGGTGCGGTGATTCTCCCAGACGTTGAGGCGTTCGGCAATGGTCCGGTAGACCTACGAGGCGTCACGCAGGCTGCCGGCACCGCAACCCACCATGTTAAGCAAAGTAATCTGCACCGAGTTGAGAATGCTCACGCCCGTCGACGCCCATTGCGCGTCCGTCGGGTTCGATAAGCTCGTCGCAAGGTGCTTGAGGAAGAAAAGTCCGCCGAGTGCCACGAGTACGATGAGCACCATCGTGAGCACCACGAGATACGACACCCATCGCCGACGCCGGGCCCTACACCAGTAGTTTGATCCGATTGTACAAGTTGTCAAAAGTACGATTTCGTGGCCATGTCCCAGACCTGCGGCGAATTGTCAACTGGGCTCATGCGCTGGGTACCAATGTATTGCGTGCGTGGTCGCGCGTCGATGTCGAGGGTCTCATCGATTCCCCAGATGACATTGTAGAGCTCACTCTTTCGCTTCCAAAACTCAGTGAAGAACGTCGACCAAACGACTATGAACCCAGCGAAGAAGACCTTCGCCGCACTCACGTTGGCGACAGCCACGCAATCGAGCGCGTAGATGATGATACCAACGGCGGCCGGGAGCGCCAGGCTCTTGGTGTAAAACTCAAGCCACGCGAAGTATAGCGCGATTTTCTCCCCAAAGTAGTCGCGGAGGACGCCGACGGGCTGCGACGTCAGGCGCCAGTTGAGCGCCCACTCTGTGCGCAGTTGCAGCAGGGCGTTGTGGTCGTGCAGTGCGAAGAGGTCGGTGAAGTACCCGGTGTCCTTGAGCGCATCGAAGTTGATTTGCTGCTCAAGAATCGAACGCGCAAGCCGAATCCGGTCGACAGGGCGGAAAAGCGTGTCCTCCTACAATAGGCCGTGCGCTGATTGAAGCCCAGGAATCGCGTACGGTGGTGCTAAGTGCCGTGACTGGGTAGTGTCGGTAGTACGGCTGGAACTTGGGCTCGCTCTTGTACGGCGTGTAGAGAGAAAAGTACGTGTGGGAGTCTCGAGGGATGTAAATTAGCTCGTTGCGAAAACGCTGCCAGAGCCACAAGTTGGGGTCCTCTACGGAAAATCTCGCATTAGAAGTGTACGACCGAGACGAGAGGTCATCCTGCCTGGGATAGGTGGCGACGGAAAGTTGCCGTCTGCAGCCTCGTTGTGCCCCCACATCATTAGCGAGCGGTGGAGCTTCACTTGGTACTGGGCTCCCTTAGTTATAAGCCACGGATCCATTTCGGGCTCTTCGACGCCAGCGTCGTGCTGGTCGCTCTTCGGTGGTTGGCGCTGCAACGACGAAGTTCGCGACGCCAGAATGCCCTTGGTCCCCCCTCGAGTCGCTCTAGCCACCACGTGAGGATTAGCCTGGGAATCCTTTGTGCTGCGTACTGCAAATGCGCCTTGGACGAGGCGATGAGGTCCGCGTCCACAGTGGCAAGTCTCGCGAGTTTTGCCTCATGAACGACGTCGAATGGTTTATTGGATGTCTGGAGCCGGTACTTCGTGCGTTCGGCCTCAATCTTGAGGTCCCCTTCGTCGGCCTCAATCAAAACGAGGATCTACGTGCCACTTGACATAGGGCATTCATCGGCAGTGATTTACCACGTCACCGGCATGACTTTTGAACATGGACGTGGTAAGGCCGCAGACAAGCTGGATACGCTTGGCGACCGCCCGCGCCATGAGCTCACAGAACTGCTCCTCGGTCGTGTCCGCAGCGCTGCCCGTGGACGCGATGTACTCCTGTCGAAGACACTCGATCCGCCGAGTTAGCTCCGCTTGGTCGGCAGGGTCCGATTTGGACAACGCGGGCAGCGTCTTGACCCAGTCCGCGGACGCAAAAACGTCGGTGGTATCTGCATTGTAGGGCCGACCGTCGTTGGCGACGAAGCACTCGGCGCTCTTGAAGATGGCCTTGAGGTCGTTTTGCGACTGAGCGGTGAGTCCGAGAATGCGCTTCACGAAGCTTTTTTGCGAGTATTTTGTCGGGTTCTTGAGCTCGTCGCCTTTCCGAAGAGGAAGCAGCAAGACGAGGTCCGTTGCGCCATAGCGCTTGTGTTGAGGGGCCAACGATGTTGCTCGTTTTGCTGCTGGCTCCGGTGTCGCTGGGGATATCTCAGCGTACGTCGTTGTGGGGGATCGAATCTCGAGGGCAATCGCATCGGCGTCGGCCATCATGCAGTGTCACTGCGATGGAAAAGGAGTTTTCACGCCAGGTCATCCAAAGTCAGCTCCTATGTTTAGACAACTTGTTTATAAATACGAAAGACGTTTGTCATGAGAGGCGACTGTTGGGCGAGGCGTTGTCGGTCACCGCCAGCGCTACATCATTTCTTCGAAAAGAACACCGCAGATGCTGCCGGCAGGGGCGCTCGCAATGGGTTGCATGAAGATGCCAACCATGATGACGATCTGCCGAACGAGGCGCACGCTTTCGGTCTGCTGGAGGCGGACGCTGTGGCCTACTGCAAGCGTTCCAAACACGACTCGACCAAAGGTGTAAGGTCCTTCGGCAGCAGGTGCAACGAGGAGGACAGCTTCGCCCTTATTGCCATCAACGTCTTGCTCTGCAAGGCTTGCCGCGCCAATGCCATCAGTCAAGCGCAATGCCGGTGTCTGTGCAACAATCTTGTCGAGCAACACCGGCCCAAGTGGCAGCCATGCCTGCATCGCGTTTCGCCAGAGTGCCTGCGCGTTTGGAGCACTGAGTGGCCCACTCTCTTTGATATCGCTAGGCGCCTGGACTCGCGCCAGCATCTTACGGAGCGCCACAGTGTCTTCCTTCTCGGCGGCGTGGCGAATCCGACAGAGCGGCTGGAGTACAAAACGCGCAAAAACTGTCGACCGGGTGTTCTGGGCACTGTCTTGGGTCCATTCGATGCCGGAGTCATCCAAGTACCAATCGCCCCAGAGGCACGGCAGCATCAAGTCCGCGTCCAGCGTGGTTGTTTTCTTGTAGAGCGCTGCGAACTGCGCGAGCGTCAAGCCCCATCCTTCGGCGACCGAGCCAAAGACCACTGCGTCTAGAGTCGGGTCAAGAGCATTGGCGTCGCCAAGGACCTCGTTGACATCTCGAACGATACGTCGCAGGCGGCACTCGCACTCGGCAGGGCTCATGGCCAGGTTCCAGAGCATTGTCCCAAGGCCATCGACAAAGAGGAGGGGTTGAAGGCCGCGGTGGACAGCTTGTCGAAATGCGGCCCTCGCGTCCACCGAAAGACCGTTCAGTGCGTTGACTGCAAAAAGAACTCCATCGGCGAGTTCCATGTTGTCGATGCAAGGCAGAATGTTGACCAGATGCATCGCCGTGTGCGGCCCTGGGTCATAGCCAAACGACTCGCAGATAGTCGGAAGCGTACGAATGCGGATGGACTCTCCGGCGCGAATTCCTGTGTGACGCCCCCAGTCCGAGATGCCGGCGACTTTCTCGAAGGCACCGTTGATACCGCTTGTGACGCTAGTGGCATCACAAAGCAGAACGACGCTGCGCTGTCGACGCGGATCGTGCACAAGTTCGCGCAGCGCCCCTTCAGATAGCAGCACCTTGCCCGAAGGCGATGATTTCGCAGCGTCCACGTCGCTGCCCATCTGCTGGGCCGTCGATGGCCGAATTGACTAGTTGCACACTGTTAAAATTCTGTTTAATCATTGTTTCCAGTGGTGTGCATTTAGCCCAAGCCACGCCAGGAGGAAGGAGGAAGGGATGCTGCACATTGAGAAGCTCCAGAGCCTCGAAGCAGACCGCGAGCTGTGCGGGGACTCTATCAAGAGCCTCGATGTTTACCCGCGCAAGTCAACCTAGTGGCGGCCGCACTCCTACCCGCCGCTCGACCCGCTCGAATTCGACTCGGACGTTGTCGATCTCAATGAGGACAAGCTCTAGCGCCAGGTCGATGCGCTGCTCCACAAGAGCTCGAACGCGAGCACAGTGTCAACGGCCTCGGACCTCGTAAAGGCGCGCCGATCTCAACGTCGCCTGACGTACCACGTGCGCGACGTCACGAATTGGGCGCTCGCCGCGGCGTGCTTCAAGTGCAAGAGCGATTTTACATGGTTCACGCGGCGCTACCACTGCCACCGGCACTCGTGCCGCGTAGAGCGCATGATCCGCCGCGCGCGCCTCATTGGCGCCGGCAGCAACCCGATCCGGAAACACCGCTGCGGCCGTTTCTGTTGTAGGTGTATGCTGCTACGGCTTGTATTTATACGAGGTTTTCGATGTTTGCTCTCGCGGCCCCGGACTAGAGAGCGCCACCCGACTCTTGCAGTACGCACAGTGCTCGGCGACTGCGCGAACAATGCGTACGATGCTGCGCTTTCGTGCACCGAAGCGGATAGTCTGCTCGCAGAAGCAGCCTCGCACAAGTATTTGTGCTTGTGACCTGTAGTCAGCAGCACATTCCTCCGCGTGGGTTGCTCTAGAACATGGCAACGCATCCAGTTTTACCTTATCACCTCGACCGTATTGATACTCGAGTCCACCAACTATTGTTTCGAAGGCACCGCCGTGGCACTGGCAGCAGGCCTCGGAGGAACCGCGAGAACTGTGAGGCGACTTAGACCCTCCACCCGCGAGTCGCGAGCCACATTGCCTCCGACAACGTCAGCAAAGGCGGCAGCATGGGTGCAAAGTTGTTGATTGTGGCCTATGAGAGTCTCATGGGCCAATGGACTCCACTCGCAGGTAGAGTCGGCACCGATTTCTCCGTGAGAGGGGTCCGTTCATGCCCCACAAGTCGGATTTCGTCCTAACAACACTGCTCAGAGGACCACAAGATGCAGCAGGCCTACCTCACAAGGCAAGTCTCGACGAACCCTAGTGGCGATGCCACTGTAGTGTTCTACTCAGCACTTGAGAAGGGCTTCATGGAGACCACCAGAAAGTTGGAAAGCGAGATGTGAAATCATCGACAAGTTCCCGACAGATTCGACGGTAGCGATAGAGTTCGATGAGTTCGGTATGCTGACCTCTGATGCAGTATATCGGCGTTGTCGGCTAGCACGTCCTCGAGCAAACTACGATGGGTGGGGAATGATGTGGGCGGCTCTGAGCTCGTTGGAGTACCAACAACGGCGCGGTCGTCGCAGGCGTAGTCCTCGCTGCTGTGGCCACGCGCTTCCGAGGGGCTGTGGCCCCAAACACCTACCGTAGGCAATGGCATCCTCGCTGCGGTTGAGTCGCAGGCCTACGAGAAGCTTTGGGTGGCGCTGATGAGGCGGCTGCAGAAGGTGGTGTCATGGGCGCAGTGGGACGCTGCACGAGGCGAGATGACGACATGGCAGTCGATAGCGTCTTCGCTGTGGGCAGAGTCGCAGGCTTGCGAAAAGCCTTGGTTGGCGGTGACGAGGCTGTGGCCTTCTTGGTGGTCACCGCTATAGGCACGCGCTGCTGCGTGGGGGTCAACGTCGACTCCGTGATGACTCGGCGGGCTGCTTTTCGCGACGTGGAGGCAGCCGACAGTCTCACGTAGTTTCGTAGCATCGTTGTTGGGGCTGGTGATGGCGAGCGATCGTGTTTCGAAGTGCGTTCGTAGAGGCCTGTAAAGTTCTTAAAACCAGACATCCCTTGACTATACACAAAGAGCTTCTACAGCAGTGGACAAATGTATGGAGCGAGTTGCCAACATTGACAGGAAGACACGTCATAGATAGGAGCGCACGGCACACATAGGACAGCATGTTTTAGACATTGACAGGATGGCATGTCATTGACTGCGGTACACAATACTTGCGAGGATTCTATTGAATGACTCAAGCCCCGCGTCCATTTTGCCTCTGCTGCGTTGGAACCGCTGGTGCTAAACAACGAATACACTACGCTATTCATTACAGCCATGAAATGTCATGAGAGAAAGCGTCAGAACAGGGTGCTATTGTAAAGTGGTGAACTAAACTTCGGCAGCACCTTGGAACAGGACGCCGGTATTTCCAATGCACACACTGTGCCCAGACCTATGGTCCAGTGCTCCACTTCATTGCGATACTAGCGACACTCACCGCGACGATGGTCCTCACGTGCCCGCGGGAGGAGACTCCGCTGCTGCGGACGCACTGGAATGTCTGTTATCTGCGTCGTGGCGTTCACAGTGAGCACGACTTGTGGGCGGTGGGGTGTCACTTCAAGCGGTGTGGCGCTGTGCTCAGGGGGCAGGTTCTTTGGTTATCGGCAAGACCCATCATGGCGCGGCGCCGTCTTCATGCTTTCGGTGGGCGTCACGACAACGTAGCGCTGTCGGCCCCACGCTCGTCCACGAATGACATTTGTGGTTGTCGCCAGACGGAAATATAGTGTACGTTTTCTTGAGGTAGTGCACGTCCGCCGCTGAAACAACAACTGGTGCGCGTTCGTACAATCCAAGTCGGCGGGAGTGTTTGGCACTGACTCCTGTTGGCTCTGCGTCCACAGGCCACATAATGGCTTGACGGAGATGTGCGAGAGAAGGGAAACCTGGCCGTGAGCATTTGTGATGCGGACCCGGCATGTGAGCACGGCGCCGTGAGAATCCTCCGGTGCCAAGGTTGTAATTTCAGCTTTTGGGATGGTCGAACTCGCTTTGGTGGGGGTGGCGTCTCAATGCCACAGGCACCAGCCATGCCGCTCCAATGGACTACCTCCATCTGGCAATTAGTTTGGAGACGCAATCGACAAAGGAGATGCAGCGTTGAGTTGCGGTTAGACCTGCGCTCTGTGGTCGCCATCAGCACACACTTCCACAAAATCCTCTCATAAGAAGGTCAGCTTTGCCACCGTACCAGCCTCTCAGCTAAAATCCTCTCATAAGAAGGTCAGCTTTGCCACCGTACCAGCCTCTCTCGTAGCGTTTGAAGAGTCTTTCTATTCCATACTCTGCGCTCCAACGGTCGGTTGGTTAGCTCTACCCGGAAGAAGTTCGCGGCAGACGAACAGTCCGACTGCTGCACGACTTCAAGCGAAATGTCAGTCGTGTGGTCTGAGATGTCGATGGCCCGCTTATCTGTGGACAACGATAGCTTCAAGCGGCGCCAGTTGCTGGTTATGCGATTCGTCTTCGGCGGCGTATTCACCAGCGATGTGTGAGGTGCCAAATCCACTGTTGGTGGGCTTGAGCGTTGGCGTAAGGAGGAACTATAGAGGCCGGTGGATTCGTGCTCTTGGGTATCCAGGTGAATTGTGTGCACTACTAGTACTTGGGTTGGGGAGCACATGTGTAAAGTAGTCCTTGGTAGTGGTCTTCTCTTGGAACACGTTCGCACGTAACATGAGCAACTGGCCTTTTGCTTTTCGAGCATGACAGCAGCTTGTGTTATCGCAGGGCTGCCATGTAATGAATGGTTCCTATTCTATGGGCATTTTTCTGGTGGATCAACCGCTTCAAATTACTGTCGATATGGCTTGTGCGTGTATCGTTGATCCGGTGGGCTTGTTGCCGTTGTCGAATCCAGCGTCTCCCTCAATCAACGCCTACCGTGCTAGATGTGGTGAAATAGTCCGTGCCAGGAATGCAAATTGATCAACGCACCCACTCGATACCGGAACCCTGGGGAGCAATTGCGACGCCACAAAGCTTCTGCGATACAGTGTTTTCTGCGAATATGGCGGCGCGATGGACAGACCAGGTACACAGACAGTCCACTATGCTATCGTACCAGAAGGACACTTCACAAATTGCCATGAACCTCTCCGCTTACTGCAGCCACAGTTGCCCGCAAGCTATCCAAGACGCAATGGTGGCTAACGCCGCAGCCAACACATTCCGCCTGGCGTGCATCGCTCTTGGGGCGCTTGCGAGACCGGGGGGCAGGGCGCAAGTGCTACGGCAACCCCACGCGGACGGTCGAGTTGTTACAGTCGTTCCACGCCAAGTGCATGCGATGGCAGACGAGATCGCGGCGGTGCTCGACTATCCACAGACCCCCGGCGGCTACATGACATTCCACGAGTTTGTCCAGCTGCTCAGCCCCGTACCTACGGCAGGGGCGCACCAGATATGTCGGTGGAACACATCAAACACGACAACCTTCGTCGACGTTGGATACATCGACTTTGTTTTGGACGGTGCCTTATGGACCCGGGCGGACCGCGTCCAGTACCTCCAACACTCGACAGTCCTGTTTCAGGGCCATCGGCGCTACCACTGCTCGAGTCTGACACTCGTGCGCGACTACACGGTCGGCGGCCGCCGTACGGTCGCCGTCGGTGCTGCACCGACGGTGCTCGGTCTCGTGTACGACGCCGACGAGCCGTTTCCAACGTTGTGTGTCGTTGCTGCAACCGTGCCGGATCAAGCCGTCCGTGCAGAAGCCATCGGGCAGGCGTTCCTGCGCCAGGTGGAGCAGCGAGTGCTCGAGTTTCGCCTGGCGGCCCACGTCGCCCTCCACCCGCCGCGTCGGGCGCCAACTTCGGAAGGCCTCGTGACAAAGATGCTCCGCCGTGCACGATCGGCGGCAGACACCGCCGACGAGGCGCAGTTACCGTGTGTACATTGCAATGTCGGCTACGATTCTCGTCCGCCGTGCGTCGTGTGCGGTTTGCGCCGATGTGCCGCCTGTCGCTCTATGGTTTTTGCAAAGCCGGCATGCCATCCCTGTGTCGCCTTGGTCCTCTCGCGGCCGTTTGTGCCGGCCGCCGCCCCACCTTTGAAGCCGTCCGCAAGCACCAAGGACGTGGCTCTTTGAACTCGAAACGAAATGACACCAACAACTAAGCGTATTATTGATTTGTGAATGTCTCCCCTGCGTTCACGCAGAGGAGAAGCTTGCTAGCAACGGTGTGGCCAGCGGCGTGGTCGCTGGAGGTCGCCGTCGAGGGGTCCCTGCACGGAGGATCACGAGAACGGTCGTGGAAGCCGCGCAGGTGCACCTGCTCATTGTCAGAAAATGATTGTGATTGCAAAATCTCACTCCGCGGCACATGCCGAAATTACGATTCTTCGACATCGAAAGCTCAGATCTCCTGGCAACTACTTCGAATCAGTCCGTGATGCCGCAACTGATCGAGCTCCCGGCCGAGACGCTGCACCACGTGGCCAGTTTCTTCGGCGTCCGCGACCTGAAGGCCGCCTCGATCTCGTGTTCTGCATGGTTGCAGATCATAACGGGCGACGCTCGGCTTTGGAAGGCGCTGTTCGCTCGGCGCTGGACGGCAACCAACTTTGCGCTGACCCCGGAATTGCCGCTTGTCGTGGCAGCACCACTTTTGGAATGCATGGTTTCGTATGCTTGCGAGGCTCTGGAAGGTTTGGCGCTCATCCCATGCATTAGTGAGATGGCATGCTACCGACTTCTCGCACAGACCGTTTATGGCTTGCCAACGCACGTCGAGTTTCCTCGTCGCTCACGGTTCAACATCTTTAGTGCGCACCCGTAAGAATCATGGTGCGACGTAGGTTTACGACGTTGCAACATGCAGAGGGATCAGACAACGCGCCGATTGAGGTGCATTACGCCGGCAAACACCTCGGTGGAGATCGCTGCGTCCGCGCCAATTTGCCGCTTGTTACAGAGCCACACGCGGCCGTATATCGTGAAGGGAATTGCTACAAGGTTGCACTGACGAGTCGCAACTACTTTGAGATCTCCATCGGATCAACGCCCATGATGATTGAACGGTGCGCGCCGTCTCAGTTCAACACTTACGCCCATGCTAAGGCGCAGACAGCATCGGCGTTATTGCGTTGCCATTGGCCTGTGCCACGAGGCCTTTCGCCTTGTAGGCGCTCAACCAGGTAGGCGGCGCCGACGACGACAGTCTGATGAGGTGCAGGATGGCGACATAACTCCTATGGCTACCATGGCGACGACGGAGGCCTATTCCACATCTCGACACAAGTACTTGCTCAATAGCTGCGCTTGAATACCTACGTACGCTCCGTAGGGCGCGGCGTTTGGGCCGCACTTTTCGAGGGGCGACACTGTCGGCTGCGCCCTCGTGCACAACGCCCAAGGATCAGCGCACCTCATATTCACCCTCAATGGCGCCAATGTCGGTCACCCCGTGCCGTGCGAGAGCAATTGCGATATGTACCCTGTCGTCGGCATCGACTCGCCCTACGCCGTTCGGTTCAACTTTGGCAAGGACGCGTTTCGCTACGCTGGCCTCAACGGTAGGCTGCCTGGGTCAGGTCGCTGCTCACTGTTTTGCAGCGCTCTTTGCTGACGCACCCGAGATCATGGCCCGCACAGACGACCCTATTGTCTGGTACGACGGCGACAGCGATGGCGGCACGGCTTCAGACGATCCCATGTCCTCGGAGGCCGATGCGACACCGTCCGACGCGGACGACGACCCGCGCTACTTTTTCCTACGGATTGCGCCTCCCGAGGCCGCCTTCATCGCCTAGCGCATTCCATCCCCATGCACGCTCCCAGTCTGGTTCAGCGCTCGTCGAAGCTCCATAGCACCTGAGCTTCATGCATTCCTCGTTGGCCGTAACAAATTCATCTTAATGCATCAACTTGCATCTTCAAAATACCAGATCTTAAGCTTCCGTGAGGATGGAACTGCCATCGAAAAAGTGCCTGGAGCCAAAGGCTGGATGGGTAACCTCCACAGCGGCCAGCGCTTCGACGCGACGAGCGTGTCGATCTTGCCGCAGTTTGCGCCTCTGACGCAGTGCCTCACGCTCGACGACATCAGCGCGTTGGCCGAGAAGCTGCGGCAACTGCCCACCAACGCGTTCCTGGACTTGGCGGAGTTTCGTGACTGGCTTCACATGGGGGCCACCTTCGACACCTACGCGCTATACCTCTTCGAGTCTCTCAAGACGTCGGCAGCCAGCAAAAAGGTGTACGCGATGGAGCTTCTTGGGGGGCTTACCCTCACCACGCCGACGTCGGCGTCGCCCCACGCCAAGGTCGATCTGCTCTGCGGCCTCTTCACGCACCCAACAGCTCGGGTGCTCACCGAAAGCGACGTGGCCGTGCTCCTGCTCTCGACGATCGCGGGGCTCAAAAAGCTCACCTTCGGCCTTGCCGACCTGTGGAAAAGCTCGACTACAAGGGAAATGGCCAAAGAGCTGCTTGCGGCTGCCTGGCGCGACTGCGGGGCCTCGGACCACGTGTCGCGCGACGCCCTCGTGGCCTGGGCGCTCTCATGCAAAGCCACGTCGTACGTCGTGCGTCACTTCATCCCAGGCGACCTGCTGAACCCCTTGGCATCAGCGCCGATCCAGGCGCCGCCTCGCGTCTTGCAGCAGCGAGAGCTGTACGCTAGCATTCTCGACGCCTTGAACCCCGATGAGTCCCAGCGCGCCGAAGCCCACGCCAAAGTCGCGGCAACAACGCGTATCCAGGCCATGTTCAAGTGTCGCATGGCCAAGCGGCAGTTCGAGCGCACGCGAGAGGAGCGGGCGGCTCATCGCCACGCTGCCGCGCTCAAGATTCAGGACTACTCCAAGAAGCAGAAGGCCGCTCAGCAGCTACTTGCACGCGCTGCCCTCGAGAGAGCTGCATTCAACGGTGCCGTGCTTTCATTCGGTGCAGGCCTCGGGTTGGGCGACGGCGACACCGCAGCCATGCGCGCTGCGCCCCGCATCGTCGGCAGCCTGCGCGCCACTGGTACCAAGGTGGCGGCGATCGCCATGTCCTCGTCGACGACCTTTGCGACGGCAACGACTGGCGAGGTCCTCGCTTGGGGCCATGGCGTGCCGTTGGCCACAGCTGCCGGCACCTCGCTATTCACCGCCTTGCCGACGCGGGTGGGTCTTAAGGTCGCGGTGCAGGCGCTGGCTTGCGGACGCGCGCACTGCCTTGTGCTCGACGCGGATGCGTTCGTGTACTCGTGGGGCTTTAACGATCACGGGCAGACCGGCCACGGGGCAGCCGACGTGCTGTATGCGCGGTCAGGGCGTCGCTATGAGCGTTACTACGACGTTCGTCTTGGGGAGAGCGCCGACTACCTCTCAATCCCGGAACAGCTGCCGTACTTCACGGGGCGCCTCGAGCAGGCTGCGGCGCGCATTCCCATCGTAGCAATCGCGTGCGGCGACTACTTCTCCCTGGCACTCAGCGCGGATGGCGAGGTGTATTCTTGGGGCGAAGGTGGACCCTCGCCTTGTGACCTCGAGACCTGAGGGTACCGTAGGTTCCGACGGACAGCTCGGCCATGGGACGGTCGACGGTCACCTGGAGGTCGGCTTTGTCGACCGGCGGCTCGTCCAAACAGCATACACATTCACGTACGAGCCAATGCCAATCTCAGGGCTTCAGGACGTCGTCTCCATCGGCTGCACCGGCAACCGCAGCGCAGCGCTCACAAGCGACCATCGCTTTTACGAATGGGGCTCGTGGGGCCGCATGCTTGGAGCCGAACTTCCACCGGCGTACGCGCCACAGTCAAAGCACGGCGTGCAGCAATATGCGCTGACTAAGTTTGCCCTTGGCCTCGAGCATACAATCGCCGAAGGTCACCACTTTGCCTTTTAGGTGTATCTTCATGACTCGATAGGTGCTAGCGTGTGGGTGAGCCCGGCAAACTCGGATCTCGAGTGCTTTGTGTTGATGGCCCAACACGGTCTGACTGTCGACCAAATGCGTGCATACGAAACGCGCATGGACATGGTGGTCGTCGACCTCGATTTTGACGACTGCGAAGCGACTCCCGACGACGCGGCGGTACCCCTTAGGCACCCGCTAGGGGCTCATTGAATCGGGTAGAGCTTGTTGGGCTCTGAGGTCTCGAGTTCCTCGCTCTCAGCCATGACACCCCGCGCGTACAGCCCCGCGGACGCATCCTTCTCCGAGGCTGTCGACCCGCCGACTGAGGATTCCCACACCGACACGCTACCAACGACATCTGGGGAGCGACTGCTTCGGTCTCCATCGGCAATTCACAGCACCATCAACGCCCTCATCCACAAGTTGTGGCGCAACCGGTGCGTCGAGGTGCAGCCGACGATGGAGCAGCTATTGGCTCACCCGACCCTCGTGCCACTGCGCTGGTGCCGCGCCGTAAAAGACGGCAGCCTCAACTACCAAGCGCTGCTGGATGAGGTGCTCACGGACATCAGCGGCCACGTACTCCTCATGCCCATGGCGCCGCCCGCTGGTTTCTACCTCCAGCTCTTCACGCCTGAGGTCGTCGTGCTCGAAATCCGCGGCGTGCCTTCCAACACATGCCGCATGGTCACAAAGCGAGGCATTTGGTCGCATGTTGTGGACTTGACCGACATCCCGTCGACGTCCGGTAGCTACGACTGCAAAGATTTCGAAGTGCTGACCCGAGGTAGAGCTGGAGATCGACAACAGTATCGTGCTTGCTCGCTTCACCAAGGACGACCTCGTCGTGAAAATCCAGCATCTGCGCGAAGGTAACGTCCGCAGTCGGTGTCTAGAGCCCAGCACGCGGCCGTAGACACGATCGTGGAGCTCATCACTACATCGATTGCCCAAAAAGCACTCACGCTGCAGGAGTACGGCGTCGTTTGTATCGTGTTGGCGTTCGACTTCGACGAGTCACCGCCGTTCGAGCTCGTGCTTCCAGGTACTCCCGACATCTCGACCTCTCTCACCAAGTGCAGGCGACCTCGGTGTATATATTCCTGTGCTAATGATCGACATGAAGCAGTGTGGGCAGCTTCAGGCGACTTTGCGGGCCCATGGCACCCTCTCGTCGCGGCTTTTTGCCCGCGCCGACTACACGCCGGTTATCATCGCCACCGCGCTTCGACTTGGTGCGACGGGCGTGCTACTACAGCAGCGGGCGCCGACCACAACGCCCTCCATCGACGGTGATGTTTGCTCCAGTGATGCTGCAGTCTACCGCAATGTGTTCGACGAGTCGCAGCCACCGCCACTCGTTGGCATGGTATCGTATTCGCACGGGCAAGCGCTTCGGCTTGGCGCCCACTACGACGATGACAGTAATCTCCTCGTTGCCAAGGTGCACTTCAGCGTTCGCCGAGGCGGTAACTTGTACGCGTGGGGGTGCGCAACAAACGGCCGCCTCGGCGTTGGCGCTGTGGACGCTGTGGGAAGCGACCTCATGGACGGCTACGACCCGATGACCGAGACGACGTATCGCTGGACGAAGGAGCCGACGGTCGTGGCGTCGCTTTGTGGCCGCGGCGTTGTTGACTTTGCGTGCGGAGCGAGTCACACGGTCGCGCGCACGGCGGGTGGGCGAGTCTTCTCGTGGGGCCGCGGCTCGCGCGGGCAGCTGGGCCACAACGACACCAAGGACGTGGCTGTCCCCAAGCTCGTGCGGCGCCTCGCATTCGAAAACATCGTCGCTGTTGCAGCGTCCGAAGCTTGCTCAACTGTACTCTGTGAAGCCCTCGACGACGAGGCGTACGAACAGCGGCGCAAGGAGGTGACGCTGCTCAAGGCAGCGCACGCCAAACTTCCGCCGCGTCTTTAGCAAGCGTCGAGGATCGCAGCATGTGAACACCGCTTGGCGTGCGAATTGTCTGCGTGCCTGCTGCTGCGATGTAAGATTGCCCAAGAAGCTTGCTCGTTTAATCGAGGTGCACTGAGTTTGGTTGGGTTATGCACCCACCCAATATGGTTGTTGGCTACGGTTGCAAGTGTAGCTTTTTGTGGACGGTGGCAAGGAGATCGAGAAAGCCTGCGGCGTGGTCGCGAATTTGTTTAGCATCGGAGGAGACGGTGCCGGACGTGTTGATCGTGTACTTTCGGAAAAGGTGGCCATCGTTGGGTTCGTGCACCTTGTCCGCGATGGCTTTTGGTACCACAGATGGTGCCTCGATCGTTTCGAAGAATCGCAGCTGGCGCAGTTCCCACTACAATTCCAAGTGCCATGCCTCGTGTGAGCTCACCAGTGCTCCTGAATACCTTGTCCCAAAGAGGCGACGGCTGATTCAGGTAAAAGACGAAGCTTGTGGCTCGAGTTGTGTCCAAACCGTGTAACTTGACCACAGCAATAGCATTAGGGGTTGGAGCAAGTGGTACCTGCTCCTTCTTGATGACGTGCCAGTTTTGTGCGTCGTCCTCAAAGTGCACGTTGACCATGAGCGGGTATGTCTCGAGCAGGGTTACGGTGCCTCCTCCGTCCAAGCTGCAGTCATCGCCCTCAGCCGCGGGGCCTACCTCCGGCCGCCACTTGGTCGATACGTAGTGAAGCTGTGTAATAGTTCTGGAATGAGAGATGGGAAAGCCGAGCCGGGGCCTCCAGCCCGACGACGAGGCGCTTAATGCGCGGGCCGGAAGGTAGTCGGCTCGCTGTGTCATTGTCGCTCGTGTCCTCAACCTTGCCGACCCGCACAGTCACCTCTGTCAGCATGGTCTAGATTTCACGCGATGCCATTGGCCCACGAAAGGTCTCATGCCCAGCCCGCACAAGCATACCCAGAACCAGGCCACGGCTGCGAGGAAGCTCGGAATCTGGGTTGTGGTGACGTCCCCAGCCCTGCGCCACCGAAGCGAGGGCTGGTCTACCTTGGCGACGCTCTTTGCCGAGGTGAATCCTGGTGCGAAGCTCTGATGACTCGATAAGGCAAATGTAAGCTGGATTTGTGGTTTATCCAGCTGACAAGCCGATCGTCTTCTTGAAGGAGGTAGTCACAAAGCTCGTAATGAGCTGAGGCATCGGTAATATAGTGGTCGTAGCTATGCTTCCGTGTTGGCTTGCGTCCACCGCTTGCAGGACCCAACGAGCTCAACGAGTTGGCTCAACAGAATGATAGAAGGATTTGCTTCGCGCCGATTGCGCGGTACGAAGACGCAGCGTTGTCTGTGCATGCAATCTTGGACCTCGCACCCACACTGCGCGGTTCGATAACAAGCATCGTCCCACGGTGCCTTTAGCGTGGCGTTGGTCAGCGCCAAATATGTTGTCGAAATATCTGATGGCATTTTGAAAATATTCGCACCCGAGTATGACGCCCACGGGGGCTGCTAGCGCCGACGTAGCCTTCTACAGGATTCCTCAACAGCGCCGTCGGCGGCCGAGCTTCCTTTGCACGCCATTGCTCTCAAGGGTCTCTTCCATGTGACAGCTGAGGAGTCGAATGGCACCTTCGAGTGCTGGATAGTAGGCTCTATAATGAATCCAAATGTATTGGTGGAAGGGTTGTCGAAGTTCGAAGGCAAACTGGGCAGCCAATGGCATCGCGGCTCGCAAAAGGCGGCTCTTTGAGTTATTTGGAGGCAACGCAGCTGGCGGCGCCAGAGTGGCGTTAACAGCTTCATTTCGCCATATCCCCAGAGCACCTATGGTGTCCCTGAGGCTGACGCGGGTTTCGAGCATCTTCGCGCTGCTTTGCGCCATCAACATGCTCAACTACATCGACCGCGGTATCATCCCTGGCTCGCCAGTGCAGTTCCAAGGCTTCATTAGCCGGTCGCTTAAGTCGGGCAACGCGACAACCGAAGAAACCAATACGTACATGGGTCTCCTCGTCTCGGCGTTCATTGCAGGCTACTCAGTGTTCAGCATTGCCTTTGGGTACTGGGCTATCTACTATCGGCCGTTCGTACTCATAGCTGTGGGCATGACAACATGGTGTGTTGCAATGGTGCTTTGTGGCCTCTCGGAACCATTCAACAGCCTTCCAGTGCTCATCATCGGACGCGTCCTAAGTGGCGTTGGCGAGTCCAGCTTCCAGGCCATCGCACCCAGCTTCATCGACGACCACGCACCACCCGCCAAGCGCACGCTTTGGTTGGGCATCTTCTACTGCGGCATCACGGTGGGCACGGCGCTCGGATACTTTTACAGCGCGCTCTTTGCCTCCTCGATCGGTTGGCCATGGGCCTTCCATTTCGAAGGCATTATGATGGTGCCACTCGTTCTTATATGCATGTTTTGCATGCCAGCCCAGTTCAACGTGCCTGCTGGCGCGACCGGCGACCGAGAGCGAGCTCATACAATGACACCCGAGGTGCGCGGGCCTTCTCGCGCCGCTGTCGAGATCCACACTGCCACGCACGACGGCGACCTCTCCCACGAGTGCATTATGCAGTCAACGTTCTCGCTCGTTGCCCAGGTCGCAGAGGACGAGGAGGTCAAGAAGGTATCCCTACCGCGCGAGATCTGGTCCATTCTGACCTCACCGCTCTTCATGCTCGTGGCGCTGGGCTCGGCAGCCTACATTTTCTCTATCTCTGGCCTGGGCGCGTTTGGTCCGTCGCTGCTCATCGGGCTGGGGCTCTTCGAGGAGAGTTCGGCTGCTATGGTGTTTGGCGCTATCCTCGTGGTCGCTGGTACCATCGGCACACTCCTCGGTGGGCTCTTCCTCGACCGGTCGTGCGCTCTGGACGCCGACAACGAAGAATTCCGCATGTACAAGGCCACGCGGCAGCTGTGCATGATGCTGGCCACCGGCACGGCCTTCCTCGTCTTGTCGTGGATCGCACTGGACTGGGGCAAGGTTGCGTCCATCGCCATCCTCGCGATCGCGCTCGCTTTTCTGTTCGGCTGTGTGCCGGCCTCGGTTGTCGCCATCTTGCTCTCCGTGGATAAGCGCCGACGGGGCCTCGCCCTCGGCATCAACACTCTTCTAGCGCATGTTTTGGGCGACGTTCCGTCGCCGATCGTGCTCGGGATGCTTAAGGACAAGTGGGCACCCGACTGCAACACCCTTGAGGACGGTACGACGCTCAACCCGCTGTGTGCCAACGACCGCGCCGGCCTCAAGCAAACGCTCCTCTTCCCGTACCTGTGGCTCATTTGGGCCATCGTGCTTGCCGCTGTGGCCGTCGAAGTGGCGCGGCGGAAGCTGTTGAAGAAAAAGCTTGCGATTGGGGTCGCCCGTCGCGAGACTGTTGTCGTTGTCATGGAGTAGTCAGTGATGTAGTATAAGCCGCCTGGACGGCCTCGTATAAATGTTCGATCGGAGCCAGTCTTTAAAGGGTCGACGCGAGTCGACGAGATGCTGGAGAAGGAGCTGTCGGCAAACGATCCACGCAGCCAACGGAACGCGACTGACGAGGTCAAGCTGGTGTTCGATGTACACAATGCACATATATTTGTCATTGAATAGATACTTTATCGCATGATGTCCAACTAAGCTTCGTGAGTAAAGTTCACCGAGTAAATGAACGCTGTCATCGAAGCTGATCTCGGGGGCGTCTGAGTTACAGAAAAGAATGACAGCGAACGAGCATTTGGTCGACAGGGAGCAGCCGCAAGCGTCGCTGTGGTGGAACAAACTTGCAACTTCGACGTCGAAGGTTTAAACGCAGTTCCACTCGACCAGTTGCACAAGACAATTGCCCTTGATGCAGGCGATGCATCATTCACGCCACCCCGCAGCATATGCTGCCGAGAACTCTTCTCGGTCAGCGACCGTTGCATGCGGGAACAACCGCACCAACACGGACCTTCACGATCACAAGGGCAACGTCCGTGATGCAATGGTCACCAACACTCACCCACGTCTAGTCGCTGACCCTCTCAGCAAACGACCCGCCCCAGGCGGTGCACGACCAAATCCTCCAGAAACTCCAAGCTCATGGCGCCGTTCGTCCGTTGGCCAGAGTCGTCCTTCTGCATGCATCTTGACCATCTCAAGCCATGTCCAAATAGGTTCTCATGACCATTTCCAGTCTCTTCCACCACGGATACATCAGCGCCCACGCCCGAGACGTCTTGAAGACGCAGGCCATCCATGAAGCTATGGTGTCGTCGGATGGAATCTTGGCGGCTGCTGTTCAGCTGGTGCTTGTGGTCTGGTGAACTCGGGTGCTTTCAGCTGACGTCGCATCTAGGACGCTGACATGGACGAATGCATCGATACGTTCCAGAAAGTAAGTCAATTACTTGCCAACAAGTAGTCGGAGATGGCCAGCCATTGCAGCTACGTCCGTCAACGCTTCCGAGCTGTCAACACTGGGCGGCGCGCTTGGCGGCGCGCAGCATCCGGTGCAACCGGATGCGAAAGATTTAGCTCGTGGGGTCGCTCCGGGGAGTTGTTTTAGTCGAAAATATTATTTTTTGGAGGCGCAAGACTTTGGGAAGCTCGGAAACGACATCAGTGACCGCCTTTCGGCGCGACGAGGCGCCCTGCGTTGGAGCAACATTTGGTGGACTAGGCTCGGTAGCATTTAGGTGGATATTGCTGCTTGTATGGAGTAAATAGTTGTTCGGTTATGAATGCTTTGAGAGCGTTGTAGTATTATTAGTTTAAAAATAATGGGACGGAGCGATGCTTGGGGTAGACTTGGATGCCTGTCTGTCTTTCGCTTGAACTGCACCTGCTTGCACCATGCGAGAGTGTCCTACCGTGCCGCTGTGTCTATATTTCTAATGTAAAAAGTTATAAACATCCATTCGATGCCACTTGCAAGCATGAACCACAAAAGCGCTGTTGATGGTGCGACTTGGAACCGGGTCTTTGGTGCCCTTGCTCATGTGCCGAGTGTAGTTTCCGAGTTAGCTGCACTCAGGCTTCAACAGAAGGTCGAAATTCTTGGCCTTAGCTCCTCTTCACATTTTTATTGGAAGGAGATTCTTGATCGGGTGACAATTGCGAGCTTAGCATTGCTGGCTGCGCATGATGCCCTGCACGGCGTGGCTTCGTCGCTTGCGACCGCTTGTGCTTTGGGCGTGGCGTCAAGTATAAATACTTGGTAAACCTTCGAGTATTATCTTTTGGGGGTATTTTATTCCGAGAGAATGCGCTTGGAAAATAATTCGTCGGGATAAAGTTTTGGGATGGCTAACAGTACAAGGTTCTGGTCAGCATCGGAAGTCGCTCCACTGACTGCCGGTCCTGCTGCGTCCATCGACCCGACCGCGTTCCTCCGCTCCATCGCTGCCATCCCATCGCGAGCCATGCCGTCCCCCGGCGCTCCGCCCACGTCGCTGGCCTCGCTGCTCCCCCCATCCAAGGCGCGCCAAGCGCCGCACCACCACCACCCGGCAGCATTTGCACATTCTATCAGCGCTAGCTCCATGGTGCACCTCGCCAGCAGCGGAATCCAAGCACTTTCAGCGGCGCATTCTGCTGCCATGGCTGGAAATAAAGACTTCCAGGGCGATATTGCCCAGATCGACGCCGGTCTTTCGTCGCAAGACTCGACGGTCCAGATGGAGGCGGCTAAAAAGCTTCGCCTCCTCCTCTCGAGTGAACGCGACCTACTGATCCGGCAGGTTTGCTCGCGTGAGCTCAGCAGCAGCGACTTCATCGCCTCTAGATGCTGGAGAAGAACTGGACCCCGCGGCTCATCAGCTGGCTCAAACTGAAAGACCACCCGCTGCTTCAGGTCGAAGCACTGTGGGCACTTACCAACATCGCCGCTGGTGCCACAGACAACACGTCGGTGTTGCTCAACAATGGTGTCATTCCGACACTCGTGTCCCTCCTGGACTCGCCGAACGAAGAGGTTTGTGTTGGATACACCGTCGGACGCGATGCCACTCGAAACACCTAGGTCCTCGAGCAATCTGTCTGGGTCTTGGGCAATCTCGCTGGTGAAGGATCCCACACACGAGACTCAGTTCTGGCCGCGGGCGCCCTGTTGCCACTCGTGAACAGCCTCAAGAAGGCCCCGGCAGACAAGCTGTCGTTGTTGCGTATTCTCACGTGGACGCTGAGCAACCTTTGCGACGGGCAGCCGCGGCCAGTGTTCGACATCAACCTCGTGCTTCCGTCGCTCGGCAAGGTGCCCCGATTCCCTGTTGCCCGAGGTGCTCATGCTTCTTCAGATGCTCGCGAGCACCGACACGGAGGTGCTGAGCCACGTATGCTGGGCCTTCTCGCACCTGTGCGATGGACCGAGCACGCACATTCAGGCCGTCGTCGACTCGGAGGTGTGCCTGCGCCTTGTGGAGCTGCTAAGCCACAACTCGTGGCGAGTGACGAAACCCGCTTTGCGTGCAATTGGAAACATTGTGTGCGCTGAAGATGACCACGACTACACCCAGGTATGCCCTTGCTGCGTCGACGGCCGTGCCTTATGCGGCCGGCAGCACATCATCGAGTGCGGCGCCGTGCCGTCGCTGCGAAAGCTCATCGCGCATTCGAACCGCGAGATCCAAAAGGAGGCGTGTTGGACGCTGTCCAACATCGCGGCGGGTACTGTCGACCAAATCCAGTGCGTTCTGGACTCGGGCTGCATCCCATCGCTCATGAACCTTGCGTCGTCCGACACGACCGACACGGAAGTACGCTCAGAGGCGTGCTGGGTCGTGTTGAACGCGACTTCGTGCGGCTCGGACAGTCAGGTACCGCTGTGGCCGTAGCCTTTGCTCACATGCCGCCCAGATTGAGTATTTGGTCAACGAAGGCTGCATCCAGATTCTCGGCAACCTCCTCGAAGAAACTAGTATGGTTATGATGGCGCTGGAAGGACTGGAGCGCATATTGCAAGTCGGCGAACTGGAAGCGAAGCGAACGGACGCTCCCAACCCATACGCGGGGCTCATGGCGTCGGCTAACATCGAAACGCTCGTGTCGCACAAGTCAGCCACCGTGGCCAAGCGGTAGCGACGTCGCGGCGGCAGCGGCTCATCGCAGCTTAGGGCGACGCGGATATGGCAGCAGCACTTTGTGACTTGTGCGATTTGCATGGGCGCCTTCTCGAAGCACTCGAACGACACGTTCTTCTGTGCCGAGTGCAAGTGCAATGTGTGCAAGACGTGCGACTGCACCATTTTCCATCTCAAGTACCAGGAGAGCCTTTGGAAAGAAGAGACGGAGAAGGAGACGACGGAAAAGCAGGCTAAGCAGGCGTCCAAGCGCAACAAACGCCAGAAGAAGCGGCAGCGCACCAAGGAGCGCAAGGCCGCCCTTCGCCAGCAGCAGAAGCCGTCGTCGGGCACGTCCCCGACGCTGCGGCCGGACGCCGGCAAGTCGTCGGACGAGTCGTCCAGCGAAGACGATGAGGACGACGACGACGACGACGACACCGTGGCCGCCAGCGACGCCCCTCCTGTGCACAAAGGTGGACTGACCCCGACGACGATGGCTCACGCTCGTGTAGCTACGACCAAGACAACGCGGCTGCTGGATGATATGGTGGATGCCAACGACCGGCTGGTGTCGTACCTGCTCGAGACAGGGTCAATCCTGGCGCTTGCGCAGCGGCTCGATCAGGAGGACGACAGCGTATGGCTGGTGGCCGAGGAAGACCGGCCGGCCATCCACGCATGAGCGGCCGAGTGCATGTCCTCCGCTATTAATACACCCGTGTCAAAAATTGGACTTGCATCGCAGCTGGTGTCGCAGGCAGCTGGTGGGTCGGCCTCTACGAGGGCCCAGTCTCTCTGGCGCACCATTGCGCCGATGCTGTCGTCGTCGTCCAAGCGCGGGCGCATCCCCGCCGACGTGCTCGAGTTCAATCTCAAGCACATGAACGAGTGGGTGGCCGACCGCGACCGGCCACAGTGCGTCATCTGCATTCGACGCTTCAACACGTTCGTGCGCAAGCACCACTGCCGCGCGTGCGGGGAAGTGGTCTGCAGCCAGTGCTCGCTTCATCGACACGTGCGCGATGTGCTGCCGCGGACGTCGACGTCGCATCGCCCGAGCCTTGTGGCCAAGAACGCCACGATCCTGACGGTGCGCGTTTGCATGGACTGCATCGGGGAGGTGCAGCACTACCGCAACTCGGCCGAGCCGCCGACGCTGCTGCCGCTGTCGCAGAGTCACCAAAGCATGCACAGCTACTCGTTCGGCAACGTCGAAGCCGAGGAAACGCGCCTGCTCGCGCTCGCGTCCTTCGCCATCCTCGACACGCCCGTCGAGCCCGAGTATAACGCCGTGTGTCAGGCTGCCGCCAAGACGTTCAACTGCACCGTCGCCGCCATCGGCTTCGTCGACGCGGTGCGCCAGTGGTACAAGGCATCGCTCGGCATCGCGCACCCGCAGCTGCCGCGCGAACTCGCGCTTTGCAGCTACCTCATCGAGAACCGCATCACTAAGCCCCTTGTCGTGCGCGACCTGACGCTGGACAAACGCTTTTGCGCCAGCCCGCTCGTGACGGGCCCGGCCCATCTGCGCTTCTACGTGTCGGTGCCGATTGTGACGATGGACGGTCAGGTCATCGGCACCATCATGGTGCTCGACACCAAACCGCGGGACGCGGTAGACGCGCGCGCTCTCGACATGCTCGTGCATCTGTCCTCTATCATCATGGAGATGCTCGAGGAGAACCGGCGGCGCGAGCGGAACCGTCTAACAGCCATCGAAGAGTGCTCGTCCGTCGAGAGCGGCGGCAGCTCCTTCAAGCGCAACACAAGCTTCATGGCCCGCGCGTCCATCGCATCGGCCGACACCTTTCTCCAGGCAGCGCCGCCACCAGAGCCCGTGCCCGAGGCCGAAGTCGAGTCGCCGACGCCCGCCAAGGCGGTCGACGTCAGCGAAGCGCTCGAGAGGCACCGCCCCAAGCTTGTTCAGACGTCGACGGCCGGAGCCGCCGAACAGCAGAACTCCTTTTGGGAGCTGCTCTCCAAAATCTCCGAGACGCAGCGTTTGCTCGCAGAGCAACAAAACGCGATGCTAGAGCGGCTCGGCGAACAAGTCACGCGCATCGACCGGCTTGAAGACGCCCTCGCCGCCGTGCATGACGTCGTCAAAGGCCTGCGGCAACAAGTGGACGCGATGGAGGCCGACCCCACCGAGTACATCACCATCTGATAACCTAATCTATTGTTCCATCCCAGCCTACACTTCGTCACGGGCACGGAGGCACGTAGATGGCGTCGACGGGCGCACCGACGAGTAGTTGCAGATCTGGGGCCGGCTGCGCGTCGAGAAGCGAAGTCATGGGTACCTCGTTTGCCACCCGCGTGCGCTGGGTAGCGGTGGCCGCCAGCAGAATCTAGACGACTCGGTGGACAACGCCAGCACCCACAGCGCACCTGGTTGCGCACGGGAATGCCGTGGTGCGTCTCGACGTGTCGCTTGAGATCGAGTGCGGTCCAGTTCAGGTCGTACGGAACGTTGACGCTTGCGAGGGCTGTCGCGCCAAAGCACTGCAGCGTCACACTCCTCGGTGGTGGTGGCGCAACGTGGGCCGCGGGGATCGCGCCTCGTCGCAGGTGGTCCTGCATCTGTTGCTGCAGAATCGCAATGTGCTCGCGCTGTCGCAGCACTTGCTGTCGGAGGCGGGCTTCGGTGCTCCTGCGAGTAGGCGTTGCTGCCGGCTGCGGAGGCGGCAGCACGACCTCTTCACAGCGGGGCTCGCTAAGTATGGGGGCCACGCCCCGCGAAACTTTGGCCCGCGCCACGTTCACCGTCACCTTGGAGGCCGTGTCCGCCAGGTAAGCAAGCACCTGCTCGGGAAAGCCCGCGTCTTCAGCCGCCGCGTGGACACCTTCGACGGCCGCCAAGAAGCGGTCCAAGTCGACGCGCGCCGTATCGGCGAAGCGAGCGAGTATGCGCGCCCACTCGAGCTCTGTCCACGGACAGCCGAGCTCCGTGAGCACGCTGCGGAAGCGCTTGGTGGAGACGACGGGGTGGTCTCGAAACGCCCACTCGAGGTACTCGGTGGCCACTTTGGCCTGGCCTTTCCGCACGCGAAGACTGTACTCCTTCCGATCGTTCCAGTGCAGTCGCTGGAAGGTGGCGAACTCAACCTTGGAGCGCTTTGTCGTCGTGCGCTGGAGGTAGTCGACGAGCTTGAGCAACGTCTAGCGCGATGATCGGGCCAAGCCGGGAATGCCGCGTACCACCGAGAGTTGCTGGGTGGCCGGCGATGTGTAGCTGCCGGCTGCGACGATTTCCTTGAGTGGACTCGCCAGCGGGTTGCCTACGCGCCGTTACGACCGACGCAAGGCCATGCCGGACCATCGAGCTTGAGCGTCTCGAGCACAAGCCGGCCGTCCGGGTGTCGGTGGTGAGCAAACGCGACCCACGCCTGCGGCAGTGTCGCGAGGCGGTTGTGCGAGAGGTCGACGTGCGCCAGCGAGGCTACGGCGCCTAGGCCGTCAGGAACCTACGGGCCGTGAGAAGCCCGGCGGCGAGCGCGACGTACTGAGACGATATGGTTGGTGTGCGCTTGCAGTGTCACCAGCTCTAGCGCCTGCGCGAGCTCGACCGGGAGCGCGGTGAGGACGTTGGCTTGGACGAAGAGCTGGCGTAGGTGTGGTATGGTGAAGAGCGACGGCGGCAGCCGCGCTAGCCGGTTGTGCCGTAGATCCACCTCGGTGCACTGCCCCAGGCAGCTAAAGTCGACCTCTTCGAGGTTTCGCAGGTGGTTATGCGCGAGATGTAGCGCCCGCAGCGCGCGAAGCTGGCCTATGCGCAGTGGTTCCGGCACAGACCGCAACTCGTTATGCGACAGGGTGCAGCGAGTGAGTTCCCGGAGTCCCGCGAGGTTCGGCACAGTATGTTCTACACCGAGTGAGGCCACCGCCAGGGTCCGCGCCCACCCATGTCGATCTTATTGTGGTGAAAGGTGACGTCCTGCAGTGCTGGCAGTGAGGCGAGAGCCGCGGGCAGCGCTGTGAGCGCGTTGCGGTGGCATGCGAGGGTCGTCAGGTGGACACATAGCCCAAGGGCGGCAGGCAAAGCCGTCAAGCGGTTGTCGTGCACCGCGAGCGAGCGTAGCGACCGCCAGTTGCTTAAGACGCCATCAGCCAGCGCTACGAGCTGGTTGCCCGACAAATCGCAAGTCTCCACGTGAGTCCACGCTTGAAAAGCCTACAGAATGTCGGCGCCGCACAAGTCGACGGCGATACCTCGGGCAGCGTCGCAAACTTGTTTGCCGACAAGTCCACTTCCTACAGCCCAGTGTCCCAGGCGCCTGCGAGTCCAACATACGCGGAGCTGCGGCCAGAGCCCGGGCACGTTCGGCACGCTGCCTTTGCTGAGGAGGTTGCTACGAGGTCATTGAATTGCGCGAAGACTGTTGGCACGCGTACTTGGAGGCGCGCAGAACGCGTAGTTGAACGAGCGACGTTAGCGACGCGGGAACCGACGAGAGACCAGCGTGGGCGACGTCAAGCTCTACGAGGCCCTGCATGGCGGGACCGTCGGGGAGGCGCGACAAAACGGGCAGAATGCGCAGCGCTTCGAGCCGGTGCAACTGCCCGAAGACGTGCCGAAGTATGCTCGCGTCAACGCAGAGCGCCGCACCTTGGACGGTCGCGCGCGCAAGGCCCGAGCATGCGTCGCGCAGCGCAGTGCACTTGGCGCCGACGAGGCCCGCAAGGTCGCAGAGCTCCTGTCGCAAAGTTTCACGGCGGTGCGCGGCCTTCTGGGCGGTGACGGCGTCGTGGCGCGTCTGGAGGAGGGCTGCGTACGCTGCTTGCTCCTGCCGCTCAAGTACGCCGTCCGAGGGCACGTCCGCCGCAAGAACGTTCCACACGGAGTCTACGTCATCGCTGTGCAAAATTCCACCCTAGGAGCGTACGTATGAACGCGATAAAGTCCGCGTCCGCCTCCAACGCATCGCTCTTGCGCCGATGGAACACCATCCAGTCGGCCAAGCTCAGCGCCGCCTCTAGATGCCGTTGTGAGCGCCGGTCTCCGTGGCCAAGGGACTACCGTCGAAGGACTGCAGCCACTCGAGCGCCTCGTCTGCGTCGGCCGCAGCACAACGCTGGGTCGCGCGGCCGTCCTTGACCAGCGCCACGAGCTTGAAGATGCGCAGGCTCTCGTTGCAGCCCGAAGATACGAGCGCGCCTGGCCAGAGCACGCGGAAGGCGAAGCGGATGCAGCGCTCTCGGGGCGGCGCCACCGATTCGACGAGCGATAGGAATGTACGCATGTCTACAAGCCCATCGCCAGCCATGTCGCAGTGCGCAACCATCAGCCGTAGCGCCTTGGGCTGCAGTGTCGAGGCAGTGGGGGCCGCGGCCTGGAGCTGCGCGACGAGCCCCTCGACGTTGGCCGCCGGCAGCTGTCGGTGCTGCGAGTGCAGCAGCGAGGCGACGGGGTCACTGGCAGCGGTGGCCGCGTCAGCCAAGAGCCGCCGGAGGTCGCGGAAACCGCGGTAGAGCTCCGTGAGGTACGCGTCGGTGCGCGGTCCAAGCGCGGCGTGGAGCGCCTGTAGGTGCGCGTCCGCAAGGTGCAAGTCGAACGGCAATGCAAGCGGCGCGGTTAAGCTTGTTTGGAGCTCCAGGGTCTCGGCGGCCAGGGCGGCCTCGGCCAATGCAATAGACGCCGCGGTTGTTTCTGCGCGCAGCCACAGCTCGATGGTTGGCTCGGCGGGCGGCGGCGGATCTGCGGACAGCCGCTTCTTGAGCTCTGACGTGGCGGCGCGCAAGGCACTCGCCGACACTGGCCGCGTCGGCCTGCACGATGTCGGGTGGGCGACGATACTCTCGGCGGGCTCGGTGCGTAGAAGCTCGTTTGCAACACGGACGATCTCGGTGGCGCTGAGCTCGGCAGCGGAGCGCGACGACCACCTCCCAGCGAGAGTTTGCATGCTACGGTCGCTGGGCTACGGAAACGAGGTCGTGTTTGAGTTATTAGAAACGACAACTTGGGCGAAACGCTTAAAGCTTGCTCTTGCGCGCGTTCGTCTCGCGGTCGCGACTCCACTCTGTCACCATCTCGTGCGGCATAGGCGGGTCGCGGTAGATGTGGTGGCCACCGTCGGCCACAATCGTGTGGCCCGTGATGTTGGCACCGCCGGGTGAGACAAGGAAAAGAGCGATCTGAGCGATCTCGGTCTTCGTGCCGACGCGGCGCAAAGGAATCACCTCCTTGATCATGTCCTCGACGGCGTCGCCCGCGAGCTTGTTGAGTCCGGGCGTGTCGGCGATAGGGCCAGGCGCGATACCCACGACGCGAATGCCAACGCGCCCCCATTCGAGTGCGAGTGACCTCGTTATCGAGTCCACAGCTGCCTTGGCCGCCGATGCATGCACCTGGTACCACGTAGCGTACTTGTGCAGCGTCGCGCTAATGTTGATGATGGAGCCACCATGCGACGAGAGTGCCGTGAACGCCGCACGACTCATGTTGAACGTTCCTACTGTGTCGATGTCCAGCACCGTACGAAACGCGTTGGTTGAGAGCTGTTCCGCCGTGCTAAGAAAGTTGCCAGCCGCGCAGTTGACGAGGATATTTAAGCCACCGTACGTGTCGACGGTCATAGCCACCGCCGCTTTGGCGTCTGCAGGCTGGCGCACATCACCCGCGATGCACCGAGCGGCGATGCCTTCGGCGGCAAGGCCGGCGACTGCGGCTTCAAGCACGGCGGGGCGCCGCCCCATGATTACGACCTTGGCGCCGTGGAGGCCCAGTTGCCGCGCAATCTCGAGCCCGATGCCCGATCCGCCACCCGTCACGAGCGCGACGCGGTCAGCGCAAATGTCGGCTGCAAACATCGTAAAGTAAAGTGGAAAGTCGACTTGGAAGGATACAAGAGGCTAAAACCACCCAACTTGAACTTGGTCATAGGATTTGTTATCGCAATTCGTTCGGAATCGGATCATATTTCAAGATCACAGCGACGCTCGTCCAGTTGCACCCCGAGCAATGGCGCGCCGCTTTGCCGTGCCGCGGATGTGTCGCATAGCCCCAGAATAGCTTGTGTCTGCGCCCGTCGAGCAGCCCGGCGCGCGAACATGGCGTCCCAAGGCTATTGATAGAAGCAGTCTTTTTATTTTGACTGCCATTTGGTTCACTTCTTAACTTCCCATGCGGTCGTACAGCCTTGTCTTGTGTCTTATCGCCCTTGTGGATGTCGAGGGCCGAAACCTCACGGCGCTCCAAGCCCGCTTCCGCAAGTGGGTCGACTCGCCCGCTGGCCGCAGCGCCGCAAGCGGCGGGTTTCTTCGGTCGAAAGTGACGCTCGAACGCTACTTCAACGCAAAGCTCCGCAGCCGTGCCCTTGCGGCGCTCAACCCGCTCGCCGACTTCGCCGTGACACCTTTCGCGCTCTTGTCCACGTCCGAGTTCGCTTCGTACGTCAACCCCGCCATGGAGTTCGCCCTCAATGACTCGAGCATCTCGGACGTCGGGTTCAGTAGCGACTGGACGATCGTCGACGATGCCGGTGGCGCATGGGGCATCGAAGTTCATGACGATCGCTCCAAGGACCCTGTCGTCGCGCCGACCAAGGTCCTTGGCAAGCCAGCCCGCCGCGCAGACGTCGACTACGTGATCGACCACTCGCAAGGCAAGTGCTTGACAGCGCCCCGCAACCAAGGGCGGTGTGGCGACTGCTGGGCGTTTGCTGCGACGTCGGCCATTGAAGGCGCCTACTGCATCGCGACCAACAACTCCATCACGCTCTCCGAGCAACAAATGACCAACTGCAACACCAAAAGCAAAGGTTGTGGTGGCGGCGTCGTTAGCCAAGCAATCAACTTTGCCCGCGGTGGACTGTGCAAGCTGTCGGACGTCCCCTTCACCCTCGGAACTAAAGGCATTGCAACGAATTGTACGGCATGCGACCTCGTGAACCTTGGGATCGCCGCTGTCGGCAAGGTTACGCCGACCGTTGAGGCGTTCAAGACGGCCTTGGCCAAGTCCCCGATCGCCGTCAGCCTCAGCGCGGGCAATCCAATCTGGCAGTTCTACACTGGTGGCATCGTAACACGAGGTGTCGCGCCAACGGCCCGAATCGATCACGCCGTGAGCATCGTGGGCTACGGCTTCTCCAAAGGTGCTCTTGTTTGGAAGATCCGCAACTCGTGGGGTACGGGGTGGGGCGACGGCGGCTATCTCCACCTCGCGGCAACCACATCGGCCAACTACACGGACGGACTCTTTCACGTGTTGTCTCAAGGATATGTGCCCATCTTCAGATAGAGGCAGAAGCGTAGTGTGCGTTAAGTTACGTGCTAATCGTCCTTGTCCTTGTTAAGGCGCGGCCGCCACTTGATCGGGTTGCGGTTGAAGTAGGGCCAGTTGGGCAGCGTGAGGAGGCTCGCCAGTGCACATGCCGCCCCCCACGCGTACAGTGGGTACGTAAAATCCTGCTGCAGAAAGCCATAGATCCACGCCGGCGTGCAAAAGACGATGAAGATCACGCGCATGAGCTTCTCTGCGAGCGCTTGTCCGGCGTAGTCGACCATCGTGCGGCAATTCTTATTGCTGTCTGCCTGCAGACACGTGGAAGGTCGTATTGGAATTTGTAAACCATACAAATGTCAAGTTCTTTTCTCAATTCAACTTAAATAGTGTTTATAGTAAGCCTTAATAGTGTGATATAGGAATTACGATATCCGGATAGAAATTACGGAAGAATTGGCCATCGGTTTCACGAAACCCTGCCAATCAAGGGAGCGTCGGAGGTGGAATACCAATGGTGCTGTATTGAACAGCAGGACACCTTACTTCCTTTGGAAGCGATTAGTGCCCAAGGCGTCCCGAGAAGCCTCTGTTGCACTCCTAACTCACGATGCTAGTTCACTCTTTTCTCCAAGTTATGTGGGAAATACTGATGAGATTGCATTCACAGGGAAATGCTGGACAAGGTCGGAAAGCAAAGCCGCCCGGATTCTCGTGGACCTCCCGTTGGGTACGGTTGGACGGTGCCTAAAGTCCTCGAGAGCTATCATCCGAGCGGTGGGGCTGCGCTCGGCGCTCGTGTAGCACTCGTCACAAACGGTGGAGTCGGCTAAAATGTCATGGATTTGGCTTTCAGACATTTAAAGAACTCCCCCGAGTAAAAGAACGCAAACGAGTTCTTAAACTGGGGCGACGCGTCGTTTCAGATTGGATCTTTCTCGGTCAAGGACGAACGATGGAGAAGGAAGCGACCGAGCGCGACGACGCCATCGAAACGAAGGCGGTCGCGGGCGAAGCCGAGGCCAAGCACCGCGACTCGGACGACGAAGACTCCGCGCCGGATGCGCCCTCACCCGACGTCATCGCTCTCCGCGACGGGTACAACCAGACGTACGTCATCCAGTCGAGCAAGACCAACTTGCACGAAGTGCTCTTTCGCTGCGGCAACTGGTGCTACACGGGGAAGGTGGACTTAGGAGACTCTGAGATCGCGCTCGCAGACCTGCCCGTCGTCGTACCCGCGCTGCAAAAGCAACAGGGTTCGTTGCAGTTTCTATGTGAGTGGAAGCAAATCCCGGCGACGTCCCCGTACGCCATTCCCCTCGAGACACTCTACGATGCTTTCGACTTCATCGGGGCCGAGCTTGGTTCAAAGGCGATCGAAAAAAAGCTCATGAAGGCCGCTCAGGACAACTCCTGGGTCGACGATGATGCAGACGCGCGTAACTTTTTCGAGCTCGAAACTGGTGGCTTCGACTGCTTCGACGTACGTCCTTGTTGGAGCTCACTGGGTAACAAAACACCCCAGGGCATTGATCTCGTTGCGAGCAAGACGTTTGTCAGAGGGCTCATCCTTCTCGTCATCTACTACCAGGTAAGGTGTTTCCTTTCTCGCAGGCCGATAGAACGCTACATAGCGAAGCTTTTACGTCGTGCTCCAAGAAGGCGTCGGCGAGCAACCGCTCTTAGACGTACGATTCCCAGATTTGACGCAGCACCTTCAAGGCGTGCACTTGCGTCACTACCAAGAGAACTTTATGAACATGAAGAAGCTCGTGCTGTGGCAGGCCGTCCCAACGGACGCAAAGCCAAAGAGCCCCCCGAAGACGTTCCAAATGCAATGCAAAGACGTCAGTGGAACGGGATACAATCAAACTTTCCTCATCCAGCGCACCCAACCACGTATGCTCCCTGTGTCCATGGAGCTGGCTCAAGTGCCTGTGTCTAGTCGAGGGGCATCCCGAAAGCAAACTGCGTGAAGTGCTCTTCCGTTTCGGCAGCTGGTGCTACAACGGCCACGTGGACCTTGGCCCTAAACTGGAGCTCTCGGACATTCCCGTCGTCATTCCAATGCTCCGCCGACAGCAAAGCGCTCTCGTAGGCCCAGCCTTCCCCCGCCCCGTGGCTCCATCAATCTGCCCGTAGACCTTCATGTGTGAGGTCACCAAGATGCCTGCGACGTCGCTGTTTGCAGCCACGATGGAATACATCGCCACGATCATTCCTGCGATCCAGGCCGAGCTCGCGGCCACGGAGGACATCCTCGCGGGCCTCGCCAAAAAAGGCGGCAGCAACGACGCCAGCCGATGGCTCAACGACGCGAGCGCGGAGTGCTTCTTCGAGCTGAGTATCGAGCCCACGGAGCAGCTCAAGGTCTGTTGTGCACAGTGCCGCGATGCTCACCCGTTGTATCTAGCACGTGGAGGCCATCGCATGCAAGGTGTACACCGGCACGCTCGTGATGATACTCCTCTACTACGACAACGCCTTCTACGTGCACATTGAAGATGGCGAGAACGAGCAGCCGCTGCTCGACACGCGCTTTCCCGACGTCACATGCCAGAAAAATGGCTTCCAGGTCGGTGCTTCGAAGGCGGCAGTGCTGACGGGTCCGTAGGTCAAGACGCTCCGGAGCGGCGTCTCGGGTTTCCCCGAGCTGCGCAAAATCAGCTTGTGGAAAGTCAAGTACGGCGACGGCGATGACGAGGATCGTGTGCCTGAGACCATGAACCTCATTGCGCAGAAAAAAGTGCTGCATGGCCAAGTGGCAGCGCTGGACCTAGGTGCCGACGCCAAGAACAGCGAGCGGCGCAAGGAGGAAGACGTTAAGGGCGGTGGGTCGGGCTCCCCCACCCGCAAGATCAACATGCCCCACCACATCGCACCGCTCAAGACCAGCACCAACCTCAAGTCCAAGCTCAAGGACCTTGGCCCTGCGGACGGCCTCAAGGCGCCATGGGACGAAACGGGCCGGCCCGTGCTCGGTAGTCGCAAGTAGACACTCCCTTATGCCAACGGCGATTCGTGTTGCTCAGTCTCTAGCTCCAAACTTTCTGTCGCCAGCCCTCATCGCGTTTTGAAAGGTCAAGTGCAGGAGCATGTACACCGCCACTTGGCACTCGCCACGTCCGTCTGGCTGCAAGCCTTTGCGTTAGCTGCACGCATACATCGCAGCGGGGCCCCGTTCTGGCTTGGCCATAGCCAAGGCAAAGAGCTGGCGTATCATCGCATTCTATGTGCAGTAGGCTGCTTACGGTAGCGGGGGGCAGTTGCCGTCCCGTCGACTCCGGTGGTTTTGGGGCCAAGAGAAGCCGGTAAAGTGTTTACGATTGACCACGTTATGGCGAGAGCTCGAGCCAGTCGAAGACGACGGGGTGCGCCTCGTACGCTTCGAGGGACACGGACGCCGCCATCGCCTCGGCCGTCGTCGCGAAGACGGACGCCCCAACCCACGTCATCAAGTTGGGCGGAAATGCCGTGGCCAGTACGCTGGCCATTGGGAACTGCGAGCGAACTTCGTGCTGCAACCGGGCTCGGAAGCCTATGGGGCATGAGCCGTGCAGCGCAGAGGACGCACCTGGAAGCATGGCCGTGCCGCCGATGCAGAGAATGTTTTCGGCCAGCGCGCGGCGAACGTCCATTGGGCACTTGGCGAGGCAGTCGAGCACGGCGTCCGGCACCGACACGAGCTCATCCGTGCCTACGTCTCGTTCGAAACGCCACCGCGGCGGCCACGCACCTGTGAACAGCGGCTCGAGACATTCGTGGCGCGCGTGACCCGGCAGCTACGGTCGTGCGCTATCATCCACGGCGCGGAGCGGCAACTACCGTGAGGGCTTTGGCCGTGTATGCGAAGAACTCGGCGTCCAGCACCGGCATCTACGCGAGAGATGGAGCGCCGGTCGATGGTGAGAGCGCCTACGTTGGGCGTCGTCGCTGGCAGTACGAAGCACGCGCGCTCGAGTAGGTCTTCCACGGAGGTGTCCCGCGTCGGTACGTGCCCTTTGAGCACCGCACATGCGTACTGACTGGCGAGCCCCGTAGCTAGGCCTCCGTAAGTCCTGAGCCACCGGGTCGAGAGGCGTGCTTTTGTACGCGGATAGAATCGGCATGCGCTCGAATACGGGCAGAATTCTCGTCTCCATCCAGCCCACGTCGACAATGAGCGCCGTAACCTGGCACGTCGCGTACAGCGCAGTCGTCGTAGCGGGCGCGAGCAGCAGGTGCTTGGCCTACGCCGCGTGAGATTCGAACGCCCGCAAGCCACAGCAACCTTGAATACGGAGAAAACGACCTCGACGAGGGCCTCTCGAAGGTTGCGGGGGAGGAGCAGGTCTTCGCAGACCACGAACCGCTTGTTCTTGGGCGCCACGCGCAGGTCCCTGCATCTCTCGTCAGGTTTGTTGCCTCGAAGAGATGCGTGACCGAAAGCAGGCATCATAGAGGAGTGTGCCCACGTAGTCCGCCCATTGCACTTTCGAGAGCGGTGGCGTCTGCAGCATCTTCTCCGCCATCTACGTCCAAGCGCTCAGCGCCAGCGGGCGACGAGAGACTTGTACATCGCAGCGGAGTACTGCGCGAGGGCTGCGCTCGCCAGAGATCCCGACCTTCAGGTACCGGCTGCCGACGTCCACCACGATCGCGTGCTTGTCCACGCTCATCTTGCGTCGCCAATCTGTCGGATCGCCCGCCGGATACCGTGTCCGGATACAAAGCAAAAGGTCAGTTCATGGCCGGCATATCTTTGCCAGCACAATACCAATTTCAAGTATAAAACCAGCAATAAAGTGGTCACTGGCCGTGCCTAAAGACACTTTTGCCCAACGACATCGCCGCCTGAAGCGCGACGCGGGGTCGCTGGGTGCGAGCCCTGGGCAGCGAGGAAGAATGGCCAGAGAAAGGGAATCAACGGGGTTTATTAGGATGAGAGCGAGTGGTACCCGCCGGCAAATGTGGGCGGCAAGCCCGTGTCCATGCCGAGATCGCTCAGAATCACCTCGAGCCGCTCCACGATGCTCGAAAAGCTCGGCCGCGCCGGTGGGTCCGAGTCCCAGCACTCGCGTATAAGCGCAGCGTACGCGGGGTCCACCTACGCATCGTCGGTGAGCACTGTTGTCGTGCGCTCGAGCCACCGTGTCGTCGATCTCTGGCCGCAATCCCTTGTTGATGGTCTGGTGGTAAAACTTGACCGGTGCCATGCCCAGAAACGGATTCTCGTGCGCGCCCGCGATCATCTCCCACATGACGATGGCAAAACTACGTTCCTGCTGAGGCCGGTCAGGCAGCGCGCGCACCTCCAGTTGTCGGCCTTGAACGTGTACCCGATGTCCTCATCCAGCAACACCTCGGGCGCCACCCTACGCCGCGTCAGAGCCCGTTTCCCGCAGCGCCCGCACCAGCCGCTCGTGCCGCAGTGGGTGAAGGCCTGCGCGCCAACGTCAAGCACTTTGCTGATGCCAAAGTCGGCCACTTTGACGCGCCAGTCGTCGTCCACCAGCAGATTGTGCGACTACGAACACACTCATCGCCGCTCCACCACTCTGGACGTACCTTGATGTCGCGGTGGATGATGCGGTTGGCGTGGAGATATGCGATGCCTCGCGCGGCGTCGAGCACCATGCGGACCTTGAACTACGCAGCGTCGGTGGTTGGCCCCTCTCCGTTCCCATACCTTCCAAGGGATCGTGGCGAACATGGCTTTGTTGTGGATGACGCTGTAGAGACTACAGCAGCTCGAAGCGTCGGGCCTTAAGGGAGCGTACCTCTTGCGCGAGCAGTACTCGGTGAGGATCATGAGCTTCGGGTTGATGCATGCGCCGATGAAGAGCACGATGTTCGGGTGCTTGAGCTTGCGCAGCATCGCCACCTCGGCCGTGTAATCTTGCATGATCTTGTCTGTGAGCCGCACGTAGCGAAACATCTTGATCGCGACCTCGGCGATCGATTTGTTGGTCATCCACATGCCGCGGTAGACCGTGGCGCACTTGCCGATGCCGAGTTCGTTTTCCTTGCCGTCCAGCATCCGAATGCTCTCGTACGGGATGTCGAGGTACCGCTTTTGCGCCTCAAGCACCCGCATCTGATTCTTGAGCTCGTCCACTTCGTCGGCCGCGTCGGCGCTCGGCTCTTGCGGCTGCGTCTCTGTCTTCGTGCGCTCTTCGAGCAGGTCTTGTGTCGCGCTCATCGTGTGCTTGAGTTCCGCCTCGCGGGCCTCGACCGTGAGCTCCACCTCGTGCCGCCGCTCGGCCGACAAACTCACAACGTCCGAGCCCGAGTTGAGCTTCGTCTGTTCAGGACCTTTCGCTTGCTTTGCACGCATACCTGCTGCACGAGCTTGAAGAGCACCGAGTCGGCGCCAATGCTCAGGTCGTCCACATGGATCTTGTCGCCGTGCTCGAGGCCGATGTCGTTGCGCAGCCGGTGCGAGTCGAGCTGTAAGATAGTGGCGCGCGACGTTGCATGGAACACTACGTGGGCGTCAGGAGCTACGCTAACGTAAGCGGTACCGTTGTCGACGTCCTCCTTCGTATGGAACCATACCAGCCGCTGGCGGTCATCAGGGATGCCGATGACGCGCGTGATCTCGGTCTTGAGGTCCGCCAGCGTGGCCTCGCGAGAGATTTCGATGCACACGGCGGGCTGCGCGTCGCCCGATGCCTGGATACACACCTATGCGCGGCGCATGGGATTGAGGCCGCGCCGGCCGCGCCTACCACTCGCAGCAGCATGCGGTCACTGTCGATGGACCGGCGTACGCGCTCGCGGATGGCTTCTTCCGTGATGTCCGACATGCAGCTGGCGAAGAAGTGCACCTAAATCATGCTGAGCATGTTGGCTTGGAAGCGGGCGGACATGGTGCTGGAAAAATTTGTGCACTTCGCCGGCGTGGGCGTGAGCGTTGGCGGCCGAGACGACCTTGGACTCGAATGAACCACCCGTGGGCTCCAGCATCACGGCCGTCGCCTCGGCGTCGAACAGGTCCGAGTCGACGCTGCCACTGCGAAGGCGCGCGGTCGGACTCGTGATGTCCCAAGACTGCCACGTGATGAGCACGTACTTGGACACGGTGCCTTGTTGCATGGGCACATCGAGGCGGATGTAAATGTACTTGACGCCAGTGGTTTGTAGCAGGCTTGAGCCCATGCCACCGAGGCCTTTGAGCGCCTGCAGCCCCGACTACAAAGCGACATGGGACTGGTCTGGCCTGGCCTCGACGTACCATGCCCGTTTCCAGAAGCACAAGCGTCGGTGCGTCGTCGTCGCCGGTGCTTGCATAGCCTGCAACAAGCCAGTTGAATGGGCTGGCATCGAATCGAATGTCTTCGTAAGCAGCCACGATTTCGGGTGAAAACTCGACGGATCGGACCATCGTGAGGCGCTTGGTAATGCTTCGTCGCTTGGTTAGGGGAAGAAACCGGCGCATGGATTCCATGCTACAAGCGTCATTCGTGTTCGTGACGAGGAGACGTAGAGAGAGCGGGATACCTGAGGTCGGTGGGGCTCTTAAGTGTGATGTGTGCCATGCCACCAAGGTGCTCTTGGATTCGCTTGTGGAACTCCGTGTGCTTGGCGCGCAGCGAAAAGGGAAGTGTGACGCCCTTCCAGCAGAACGAGATAGTGTACGCGGTTGGAAATGAAAACGTTCCACTGGATCGGGGTGTGCGCGGCGACGAGAGCAGTGACGTTGAGCTTAGTGCGTACTCGTCCGGGTCAACGCGGCAGAGACCGTAGCACAGGGAAGACGGGTCGAAAAGTGCTTCGGGCCAATTGAGCTCGTCTGAGATAGAGCCCGATCCTTGCGCAAGCACGTCCAAAGCAGTGTCTGCGCTGTGTGCGCTGGGCGTGGATGCGACGGGAAAGCCAATGATGACCCACGTCGCACAGCCGCCAAGCTTGCGCACCTCGTCCAGTGCGAGATCGACGTGCTGGAAGAGCTGTTCGTCCGACGTCTTCCCCACAGGCGGCCTGCTCTGCAGCCCCGCGAACCCGAACATGCTGCGCGGTATCGACAACACCTTATTCTGTTGGAGTTTATGATCGCCGAGGGACCCCGGGGCACACCAGATATGCACCGCACGATCTAAATTCGGCGTATGCCATTTCTTCCGTAGCGCTACTGTGCATTGCGACTTTGGATACAGTGCGATGGATCAACGGGTCTCAAAATCGGTGTGGCTCCAGTGCTATTGGCGCTCGACTGCTACAGTTCGACTCCAGCGCCCTCGATATCTACAACTAGCTAGAGTCCCTCCTCCGCTATATTTTGAACCAGGAAGTCGTTAAATCCAATGTGGTGGGTAACTACGCCCAGTGCACAACAGATCACAACAATCCTAAAATGGACTTGCTTAGTGTCGATTCAGAGGAGGAGCTCTGGCCAAACAACGTCAGATTCTCGGCTCTCGCTTCCTTGTGAAACAGAGCCGAGGAAACGATACAGTGATAACGCCATTTCTTATATTCGGCATCTCGGACCGACGTCTGCGCTACTGCTCTGTGTAATGCGCGCACCAGCGTCGTCGCAGTGTGGCGCCAGGTCTCGCGTTCGAATCTTGAAGTGCTCGCTGAAGCATTGGTCGATGGTGCATTCACTCGACTGCATGCACCTGCTTGGTGCTGCTCCTGCCGTGCCCCGGGGCCCAGGGTCGCGTATTTCTGCTGGCATCGTGGCCGCGTGGAGACTCGCAAAAGCGTTAAATAAGTTGCTTACCGCAAGTAGAACGCGAGGTGGCTCAAGAGGGCCTTGAGCTTCGCGACGAGGAGGCCGATGTACGAGGGGCGGTAGTAGCGAATGTCGTCGCGCTCGGCGAAAAACGTGATGTTGGCCTGGGCGTAAAAGGTGTTGTAAAGCTCGGCCAGCGGCGTGCGCATCGCGGCCACGTCGCCAGCCGTCTCGGCAGCATCCAAGGCTTCAAGCGCATCGTGGATAATCTCGGTCATGTTCGAGTAGGGCCAGAGCTCTCGCCATTGCGCAAGGACCCACATTTCTTCGACAAACTTGAGCATCGACTGTAAATGCCGACGCAATACCGCGTCGTTGGCCGCGGGGAATGGAAGTTTTCCTGGGTGCCGGAGATGCCCGATGTGCTGGACAAGGTCTACTGCCGCGCAGAACTCAACGGCCGCGATGCGGCTCTCGAACGCCAGGGTCGTGTGATGTTTAGGCGAATCATCGCTTGACTTGGAGCCCATCCAGACCTCCCTCTTCCCACGCAGCTGCACCCAGAGGTCGTGCGTCGCTACGGAGATGCGATCGCCATCGTTCGTGGTCATGCTCATGCTTCCGTCGTCGATGCGGACCAGCACCTGCACCTGATTCTTGGGGACCACCATGAGCTTTTCAAGCAGCGACGGGTCCTTCACGACGCAGAACTCGCAAGCGACGGCGCTCTTGGAGTGTTCCGTGTGGTCCAAGTCGAAGTAACTCGAGCTATCGTCGAGGATGCTGTTGAGGCGCATGATGTGGCTTGGCATGGTGCAAATGGAAATGTGGACCGCGAAGTTCGTACTTGCAGCTGGCGTCGAAATTGCATCAGGGACGGCGAAGTTCGTAGCAAAGCAGAGGGAAAATCCCTAATTTTACATTTTTTTTCGTTGTATCTAAGGAGCTTCTATCCAACTGAAGAGACACATCGTTGCAACGAGGGAAATACCCGCGGCGAAACGTGTGGGACGCTGTCGTAAAGTTGAAGCCACCAAGAGCGTCGAAGGAGCCTCAAGTTGCTCTAAGGTTTCGCGACGTTCGCGATCGACCCGCGTTGCTCCGCCAAGGCGCACGGACGCACTTCGCTCTGGTCCCTCCATGCAACGACGACGACGATTACACCTCAATAAATATAAGGATTACGCTTGACCTACTTGTAAAAGGCTATGTGCGTTTTGAGAGCCTTGAGCTTGGCGACGAGCAAGGCAACGTACGAGGCGCGATAGTAGCGCACGCCGTCTTGTTCAACAAAGAAGGTGATGGCCGCGTGTGAGTAGAATTGATCGTGCATCTCGGAGAGTATAGCGTCAATTTCACGGACCTTGGCTAGGCTTGTCGCGGACGGCAGCTTCTTCAGCACGGACTGAAGCGCAGGTAGCAGGTTCGAGTACGGCCAAAGCTCGCGCCACATGGCCAGAGCCCACATCTCTTTGGCGAACCGAAGCGTCGCGCGTGTGTACTGAAGCATGTTTTTGTCGAAGTTGAGGGTCTCTGCAAGATAGCGCGGGTTGCGAAGGTGCTCGATGTGCTGGATGAGCTCCGTGCAGCCGCAAAACTCGACAGCCGAGATGCGGTCGTTGAAGGCGAGCGTTGCGCGCTCATGTCCTTGGCGGGTTGTCACGTGCACGCTGCGTCGTCCGTGGAGCTCCACTGACGTACAGCTCTGCGCGACGGCGATGTTCGTCGTGGCACCTTGCGCTGTCATCGTGATCGACCCCACGTCAATGCGCACAAAGAGCTCAGCCTTTTTCTTGCTGGTAGCGTTTGGCGTGAGCTTCATCTTATCCATGAAGTCGGGATCCTTTACGACTGTGAAGCTCGATGCAATGCCGCTTGCGGCCGACGGCGCCTGGCTGGACACCTCGAAGAACGCGTCATCGAGGACACTGTGGAGCTTGAGGAGCTGAGACGACATGACGGCAGCTCCTTGGCGAGTTGTGATGTGGCCAGCACGAAACAACCAAAAAGGCAACAAGTTGATGCGAAGTTCGCACCTATCGATTTTGTGAGAAACGCCACCAGCTGGTATTTCTCACGTGAGATTTGCCACCAAATTGCCTAAATTCGAGACAGATATTGGCGTGGGAAATAGAAATAGTAAAATTTGCATGTGAGTGCCAAGCAAGGGGGACAAACACGTTGGTGGAGGATGTTTAGCGACGCGCCTTCGATGCACACATGCGCTGCCGCACTTCTAACGAGCTTGTTGAGCCATCGAATACGATGCGCACAGCTCTGGAGCATACAGTAGTGCAATTGAAACAAGAGTGTGCGATCGAGGTAATCATCAACCTTGCCATAAGTGCACTGATACGTGGTGGCTCCCGAAGACCGAAAGATTTAGGTTACTGTGGGGAGCGGTGCACTGCGAGAAGCTGGTCGCCTGAAGAAGATTGACGCAGTGACAGCCTCAGCAGAGTCCTCGCTCAAGTCAAACGGCCGCGCGTCAATGAACATGAAAAATTGAGTCGTGACAGGCGAATTTCGAAGGATATCCAGCATGACGCTCAGGTCCAAGCCCCCATGGCAGCTCAAAATGATGGCGACGTCGCCGGGAAGCTGTGGCGAATGCTTCTGTCGTGCTCAAAGGGCAGTGCCTCTCCAACATTAGAGCTAGTCATAACATCCACCATCGTGCAGGTAGTTGGCTCGACGTGCTGTAGTTCCGAATGGACAATGTTCTCCAAGTATCAAATGTAAAAAGTATCCGATTGGATCGGCGGCAAGCCCCATCGATGAGTCTTCCTGCTGCCTTTGCAATGAAGCGCATTACATCAGTCATCCTCTAGCGTCCGTCATGAGCTGCGGAAATGACCACGGATAGATAGAGCTGCGTATGAGTCGTTCGAAGCGTGGGATGCCCCATGACGACGTTGCCTCCGCACGTAATTGAACCTCTAGCGCCATTTTCGACACGTTTTTCATGTTTTCTCGATATTAACTGATGGAGCTGTAGCGATAGCGTTGTGGCTGTCGGCGCCGGACAACGGCCACCAGAACGCTCAGGAGCGCCAATGCGCACAAGCCTGCGAGCATCTCGGGGTGAGAGGCGACGGCGTTCATGTTGGAAGACACAGATGACGGTTGGAACCAGCCCGAATTGGCCGGGCCCACCGACACGAAGATAGCTTCCCGGCGCGGGGTCGGGAGCGGCGCAAAAGCCTGAAATGTGTTCGCAACGGCAACCTCGACTTTTGGGCCGGCTAGAATCCCCGTCTTACCGCCTGGAAGCGATGCTGGTGTAGCGTTGAAGTACTCGATGTGCCCGCGACCAATCCCGGAGACATCAAGAGCGTCGGCGACTTGAACAATGGCCTTGCCTGACCCAAGCACCGATGCATGGGCACGTTGGCAGACCCAGGAGCCGGCGTTGATGTTGCCGACACCAATGATGTCAACCTTGCTCTTGCCGCACGTGCCAGATGGGTAGTAGTTGATGGAACCCGAGCCAAGTATATGACTGGCCATGTCGGCAACCGCGTACTTGCCGTGGACAAAGATCGAGCCTTGGCCGCCGACGGTGGATTCGATCGAGCCGACGGCAGCCTCGGCCGCCTCCATGACGACAGAGCCAATGCCAAAGACGTTGAGATCAAGCGTCTTCGACAATGTGAGCGACGGCGCCGTAAACTGTATGTTGCCCGAGCCGTACGCGTTTAGGGTGACTCCTTTGAGAGCAATAGGCTCTCCCGACTCGATCCAGACGTTCTCGTTGCCGTAGGCAGCAATGTCAATCGCTTCTGTCTGGTGGTTGCTCAATAGTGTTCCCTCGCCAAGAATCGTCTGCGCCGATGTTGATACGGACCGGACGGGGCCGCTCAAGAGAATGTGAACTAGGAGCGAGCCCTCGACCCGACTCGATGGGTCGCGCACGCTAAGCTTCAGCACCGGATCCGCCGGTCCCACTTGCATTTTCCAGTTTTGAATCGTCGGTGTGAACGTACTGTTGACGACATGGACCGAGATCAAGTCAAGCAGCGCCGACGAGTTGCTCGTGATCACGACCTCTGCCGCGGGCAGCGCATCAGCGCTGGCGGTCGTCGCTCGGGTAACGAAGACGCGGCCCGGCAGGCTGAGCTGCAAGCCTACGAGGCTCTTCGCCGAGGTGTTCCAGCTGCGCTGGAAGAGCGTCGGGGCCACGATGGTGTCCGCCATCGCCGAAATGAATTTGCACTTCGCAGTTGCGATCGCCCCGTCGCGAGGTGATTGGCTCGATCGCAAATAGGTGGGAAATTCAAGATTCACTTGGCAATTGTATGCAGCATGTGGGAAACGGGAATGCTCTCTCGTGGTGGGAAATGCCACGTGGGAGGACAGCCAGTGCGCCGAACGGCGCGAGGCCATTACGTCGACAGCGTGGAAACGAGCGAGCCGCGGTTCTGTCCTCTGGTAGAAGCCGACGGCCATAGTGCCGGGATCACAAGTGTTTCGCGGCTGGCGTTCTGCTTGCGCAGCTCGACGTTCCTGAATCCGTTCTTAGGCGACAGCGCTGATACAAATTGAAGTTGTCGATTGCACCCACATCGGATGGCCACGCGGCACGAGTGCCGGGCGGTGCTTTGCATTCGAAAGCCGTGAGTCTCTTGCGTCCAGTTGCGTTCTCGTGGGCAAGAGACAGCGTCGAGGAGACAGCGTCGAAAGTTGCCGCCGCCCGGAGATGGAGCCGATGCACCCGGCCAACATCGCACGAGGTTCAGCACCACCGAATGTTCCATGTGAGAAAAGTGAGATTTCGTTTTTCACGATGATAGGCAAACTCGGAATCTGAACTTGGCCTTGGCCGCCGACGCATCGCTTGACCTTCAATTTTCAATGAGCAGCCCGGCGATGAAGGCCGCTCGAGCTGGGCAAAGGACCCCGGCTGAAGAAGCCGCGGCACCCAGCAACGACAGGCGACCCAAAAGCACAATCGTGCAACATGCACCTCGACACCCACGACGGTGTCGAGCTTCGAGGGTGCACCAAACGCAAAGATCCTCGGCAGGTATTGAATTCGAGGACCGATCAGCCCTGCGAGCGTGCTTTGCAGCAGCCCAGCCGAGCGTCGGTTCTGGACAGGCAACGGTGACACGCAAGGGGCGCAGACTACGCTCGTACCTTTCTCGTGTGCAGCTTGCCTGCGTATCCTTTCGCCCGATGGGTACTTTTTAACCGCTTGGTTGCGCCGGTTGGTCAACTTCGGTTTTTGCTTTTCTACCGAAATCGAAGTTCGAAGGGGCACATCCCCGGGCCAATTCTCGCTCATTTCAAGGAGCAGATGCGGACGAGCATGGAGAAGGGCCGCGTCGAGAAGAAGGGGAGGTTTACGATCATCGATCTGCCCGCGGAGACGGGTTCAAGTGCATCTTTCCACCACGTAGGTCTCGTGCATGCCAACGAGGCTTGAGCGGCGGCTAGGATGCGCCATTGAGCCCGTCGATCGGATCGCCCGCAGACGCCAAAATGGACGATGCGGAGGTGGATGCGCCGCTCAAAAAGACGTAGGCCGCATCTTCCTTGAGGGAACTTGATGGAACGATGCCGTAGGCGCATCGAGCAAAAGGGCCGATTCACCATCATCGATCTCCACCCAACAACGCCGTCGCCCGAGCGCACACTGCACAAGGTGCTCGTTCCTCGCGTCTTCGTCGCGTTCACGCATGGTAGTCATTCGAGGAGCTGCATGACGTCGCTGATTCCAAGGACGCGTGGCGTCCGGTCAAGTCCTCGCCGTCCGTCGTCGCTGTTCCAGCCCGCCCGCCGCCCGTGCGTCCGCCGCACATGGCGCACGCCGCATCGTGCTGTCACCACCGCGTTGCCGTGGTGCATCCCGACAGTGTCGTGGGCACGACACCGCTTTGCACGCTGGCCCTACCGGTCGACCCAAGCGCTCCGCCGGTCCCCGCGTCAAGTCCGGTGGTCGTGATCCCCGCGCAGCAGTACCAGCAACAGCAAGCCCAGCTGGCAACGCTTCAAAAAGAAAACCGGGAGCTGCAAAGCATGATGGAAACTCTCCAGGACCAACAACGTCAGCTCTTCGAGCTCATTAAGTCGTTCCAGAAACAGAGATGAATCTGATCCGCTTCTTGAGGAAGCTTCGGCAAGCAGTGGGACATGCCTCGGTGGCAACGATGAAGTGTCGATGCATTCGAGGCCCAGCGGTGCTTGGCCGCGCTGTCCAAGGAACGAACTGCACCCGAGGAGGCTTTCGTCTCTGCGCAGTGCCTCCATGGAGGAAGTCAATCAGAGTGCTCTAGTCGGTGGGGCATGCAAGCTGCTGGGGCCATGAAGATCCAAAGGCAGCGGAGCTCACTGTCGGCGCTGCTGCCGCATGTGTCGTCCTGGCATCCGCCCGTCAGTTCAAGACAATGGGTTAATATTTTTAGGATTTTTAACATCGAAAACGGTGCCACCGTCTCGCAGGGCAGGTGATGGGCGCTTACGCGTTGGGGCCAAACGACGAGTAGTCCGTGTGGTTGGGAAGGACGTACTGGGCAAAGTTGGCGCGGAACTCGGCCGCGAGCTTCTTGGCCATGACGGTGTACTGCGCCTTGTCGGCCCAGGCAAGCACGGGGTTGAGCATCTCCGCGGGCACGCCCTCCACAGTGGTGGGCACGGCGACGGCGAAGATCGGGTCGACCTCGAAGGACGCGTTCTCGATGGAGCCGTCGAGGATGGCGTCGATGCACTTACGCGTGTACTTAAGCGACATGCGCGAACCGACGCCGTAGGCGCCACCCGTCCAGCCCGTGTTGACGAGGTAGACGCGCGTGCCGTGAGTCTCAATCTTCTTCTTGAGGAGGTCAGCGTACACAATGGGGTGCTGCGTCATGAAGGCGGCGCCAAAGCAGGCCGAGAACGTAGCCTGGGGCTCCGTAATGCCGCGCTCCGTGCCGGCCACCTTGGCCGTGTAGCCCGAGAGGAAGTGGTACTGGGCCTGGCCGGGAGTGAGCTTCGAAACGGGCGGGAGCACGCCGTAGGCGTCGCACGTGAGGAAGATCACCACGGACGGGTGACCGCCGCGCGCCTCGGGGTCATGGTTGCTGATGTGGTACAGCGGGTACGACACGCGGCCGTTCTCCGTCTTCTCGATGTTGTAGTAGTCGGGCACCTTCTGGGCATCGAGCCACACATTCTCGAGCATGGCATCGCGCTTGATGGCCGCGTAGATCTCAGGCTCGTTGGCCGCCGAGAGGTTGATCGTCTTGGCGTAGCAACCACCCTCGAAGTTGAAGATGCCGGCATCGTCCCAGCCGTGCTCGTCGTCACCGATAAGCGCGCGCTTGGGGTCGGCCGAGAGCGTAGTCTTGCCAGTGCCCGAGAGGCCGAAGAACACAGCCGTGTCGCCCTTGGGGCCCTTGTTGGCCGAGGCATGCATCGGCATGATGCCCTTGAGCGGCAGGTAGTAGTTCATCATCGAGAAGATACCCTTCTTCATCTCGCCACCGTAAAAGGTGCCGCCGATGACCGCGAGACGCTTCTCAATGTTAAAAATGACGAACACTTCCGACTTGAGGCCGTGCGCCTTCCAGTCGTCATCGACGATGTTGCACGCGTTCACAATCGTGAAGTCGGCGGCGAAGCCCGAGCCGGGCGCCACCTCCTTGTACTCGGGACGCATGAACATGTTGGTGACAAAGTGGTGCTGCCACGCAAGCTCCGTGATGATGCGGACCTTGAGGCGCGAGTTCTCGTTGGCACCGCAGTAGCCATCAAAGACGTACATCTTCTCGGCGGCCGAGAAGTGCGCCGTCGCCTTGGCGTACAAGGCGTCGAACACCGCCGCGGTCGTCGGCTGGTTCACCTTGCCCCAGTCCACATGAGCAGCCGAAGGTTCCTGACGGACAATGAACTTGTCGTTGGGCGAGCGGCCCGTGAACTTGCCCGTGTCCACGGCGAACGTGCCGTTGGCCGTGAACACGCCTTCCTTGAAGCGCTCCTCATGCTCCGCGATCTGCTCGTACGTCATGTTGTGGTAGACGGTGCACTTGGCGTCGATGCCAAGGGCGTCGAGGCCGAGGGCCGACGTGGAGGTCTCATGGGAGGTCATGGTCGAGGAAGAGCGAGACGGAAGATTGCACAATGAGCTGTCGGCCCGCGAGGTCGATCCCGACGTTGAAGTTGCCAAGCTCCCGAGCCGCGTCTCTCCGATTGGCTCGTCACTGCCAATCAAAACGCCCGAATACCATCCCACCAATCACCGCGCGTCGTGTCACTTTGCCCTTGGCGGCACGAGGACCTTGTATACTCAACGCAAGTGAGTCGGCTCGGCCGTGTGCTGAGCGCTTCGTGACGCGTCGTCGTCACGCTTTATCTATTTCGCGACGCTCAGTCTGCGATTGGTCCATTTTTTGGGTGCTGAGATGTGGTTTCCTTCAGGGCAATGTCGTGGCAACATGGATCTTGATCGTTGAAGAGCCGATGGGAGCGCGGTGCCGAGGCGAGCCGCACCGCCGGACGGTAGGGAGAGGACGCTGACCAAAGAGGAGAGTCGTGTGGTGTGTGTCGGTGGTGCCGGAGAAGCTAGGCTATAAGAGCGCGCGGAAGGGGCCCGGGACTTGGTCCCGTGGGAAGATCTTCAAGAAGGCATAAAACCAACGCAGTCGCGGTTTGCGTAGACGTGACGACGACCCGCGGCGCCGCAGGAGCGTTGCCGATTGGGGGATCGCGGTTGATCCCACTTACGACGAAACACCGCTCCGGCATGCGGCCGAATCTCGGCGTTTACCGCAAGACCACAGGAAAGCGTGGAGAAACGCTCGATTCAGCAGCAAGGCTGGACCCTCCTTGGCGCTAAGGTGCGGTCCACTACCGGACCAGCTTAGGATGCTAAGAGTACAATACTCCTCCCACCGAGCTTCAAAGCCACACGCAAGCAGTTCCCACGTCGAGTGGTCGACGGATCCTATTCCTTACGACTGCAGCAGCTCTGAGCCCTCATATCTTTGGCGCCAAAGCACCTGACCCGGTATCTTGCCGATCGTGATCGGCGCCAAGCACCCGACGGGGTATCTTGCCGGACCACGAACGTTTGCTCCTGGGGTCAAAGCTCCTTGATGACTCCCTGGGGCAAGATGGCCAGCCTTCGTTGGGTCCATTGCACTTCGCCACCTCCGAAACCGCTGTGGCGTCGTCAACCCTTCGAACATCCCTGAGGATCCTCCCATGCCAAGCCCCACACACATTCATTCGCGTCGGGTCACCTCACCCAAGAGAGAGACCTCGTTGACGTGAACCGCAACTCATTGTTCCATGGCAGCAGTCGAGGCTGCCGAGGCATTCACGACGAATTTCTCAAGCAGCGTGCGCCAACTCTCGCTTTCCTGTGCTGGCAGTCACAGGCTTAACTCGGACTTTTGGCCCCGCTTCAATGTTACTCGTATAAGAACCGGTCCCACATGCGACTCTGAATGAGAGGTCTATTGTTGCGTATATGTATATTAATGAGGCATCAAGCAATGTACCAACAATGGCAGTTCGCCCGGCTCTTTACAACTTATCGTAGAAGCGGTCAAACGGCGGCACCTCAGGGGCGAGACCCTTGCGGACACGCGTCGAGGTGACGAGCTTGCCAGCCATCGAGGTGGCAACAAGGGCATCACCGTTGACGATCTGGTAGTGGTCGAACGAGCACTGGGGGAAGGCCTTACCGCCCGTCTTGGCACGGAGTTCCTCGGTGAAACCGAACGACTCGTTGACGGGGAGGTACGCGCGCATCGACATCATAGGGGTACCGGGGCGCTGCTCCTCCGAGAAGACGTGGCCACGGCGAACGGTGAGCACACCGTACACACCACCCATGGCGTCCTGCGGGCACTGGATGTCCACAAGGAAGATGGGCTCCATGAGGGCAGGCGTCGAGACGAGCTGGCAGGCGAACACGACACGGCGGGCCGTGGGCATGATCTGGCCCATACCACGATGGATGGCATCGGCGTGGAGCACGACATCGAGGAGGTTGACACGGAGACCGCGGACGACTTCGTCGCAGAGGACACCGGTCTTGGTGGCCCACTGGAAACCGCCGAGGACCGACTCGCGGATTTCCTGAAGGTACGACACACCCTTGGTGGCATCGACGAAGATGTTGGGGCCAGTGCCATCAGGGCCGTAACCCCAGATCTTACGGGCATCCGTCACGTCCCAGCCGTGGTTGTCGGCGAGGTAGCGGGCACGCAGCTTCATATCGTAGCGGGGGCCGACCTCCTCCTTGCCCTGGTCAATCTCCTCGACGAGCTCATCCGAGAGGTTGGTGGCCGAGCAGAAGAGACGGTTGTGCTTGTTGGGCGACTTGGAGAGGCACGTCATCGACGAGTCGGACGTGACGGTCTCGCGGTACGACACGACGGGCTCCGAGATCTTGACCGAAGCACCGGCCATGAAGTCCTCCTGGAGATCCTTGAGGCAGATCTCGAGGTGGAGTTCACCGGCACCGGCAATGATGTGCTCGCCCGACTCCTCGGTGAAGCAGAGGACCATGGGGTCCGACTTGGCGAGGCGCTTCATGCCCTCAACAAGCTTGGGGAGATCGGCAGCCGACTTGGGCTCGACGGCGACGCGCACGACGGGCGAGACCGAGAACTTCATGGTGCGGATGGTGTGACCCGTCTCCGACGTGGTGATGGTACCCGACTTGAGGAGGTACTGGTCGACACCGACAAGACCGCACGTGTTACCGGCCGGGATGTCAGGGACCTGCTCGACGTAGCGACCCATCATGATGATCGTGCGCTGGATGTTCTTCACCCAGAGATCGGTCTTCTTGCCGGGCACGTAGTTGGGGCCAAGCATGCGGACCTTCTGGCCAGTCGAGATCTTACCCGAGAACACACGGCCGAAGGCGTAGAAGCGGGCGCGATCCGACGAGGTGGGCACCATCTTCGAGACGTACATGACGAGGGGACCGTTGACGTCGCAGTTGCGGATACCGACGGCGCACTCGTCATCGAGGGGACCATCGTAGAGGGTGTCAACACGGTAGCGCTGGGCGACGACGGGCGAGGGAAGGTGGACGACAATCATCTCAAGAATGGCATCACCAGCGGGAAGCCACTTCTGCATGACGCGCTTGAGGAGGGGCTTGCCGACAAGGTCCTGCTCCTCGGGCTTGAGCTCAACACCGACGGCCGTGAGCATCTTGGCGATCTTGGCCTTGCGGTCGTTCATGATGGCATCGAACATCTTGCAGATGGGCTCCATGATGAACTGGACGAAGGCGCGCTTGAGCGTGCCGTTCTCCGACGAGCGCTTCCACTTCTTGGCATCGGCATCGAAGAACCAGTCGCCCCAGAGCTTCTCCATCATCTTCGACTCCTCAATGCCGAACTTCTGGCCGTAGAGGCGGGCGAACTTCTTGAGGGTGAAACCCCACTGGTGAAGGCCCGAACCGAAGGCGACCGTGCCCTTGTCGGGGTAGACCTGCACGTCACCGAGCTTGGCGTCGTTGTACGTGGCAATGATGACGTTGACGTTTTCAATCGAGCGGTTGAAGGCCTGGTAGCACTCCTCCGGGGGGAGCTGGAGCTCGAGGAGGGCGCGGTCGACCTTGTTGACCATGAGCACGGGCTTGACGCGCTCGCCGATGGCCTGGCGAAGGACGGTCTCGGTCTGGACGCACACACCGTCGATCGAGTCGACGACGACAAGGGCACCATCCGTCACACGGAGGGCAGCCGTCACTTCCGACGAGAAATCGACGTGACCGGGCGAGTCGATCAAGTTGATGAGGTACGAGTTCTCGTTAATCTCGACGTCCGAGGGGGCACCGTGGTCAACGCCCGAGGCGGCATCGGCCTCGTCGTGGGCCTTCTTGGCGGCAAGGGCCTCACCGGCATCCATGTTGTACTCAAAGAACATCGAGATACCCGTCGACTTGATCGTGATACCACGCTCCTGCTCATCGGCACGGGTGTCCGTGAAACGAGCATCACCGGCGTTCTTGGCGGCAATGATACCGGCCTTGGACACGAGCGAGTCGGTCAAGGTCGACTTGCCGTGATCGACGTGGGCAATCACGGACATGTTACGAATGTTCTTCGTGTAGTCCATGATCTCACGCATTTGATTCACCGTAAAGTTCACCTAGCCACCACCATGAGCCGTCCATCTTCCCGCGCTCCTCCGCGTACCATGTTTGCTGCTTCTTGTGACCCAGAGGCGAAAATGCAAAGTGAGCGCTTCTGGGACCAGCCACGGAAAATTTATCACACGCTGCGACGCCGCCCATACAAACCCCAAGACGATTGACCACCGCTCCTTTTTAAATCGGGACCAACCCTATTCGCCAGCTCCTTGAATGGCGCTCAATGGGTGGAGTGTGCGAATTGTTCCGGTATGCGTTCTCGCAGGTTTGCCCTTGAAAACCTCCCATGACGCATGTTCTCCACGACTGGATATGCCTCCCAGCGCGGGCCCTAGCGATGGGAGCGCCACCTTGGCTGGACGCGGCGTGACGGCAAGGTACCAGGCGGTGGAAAATGGACTCTCTGCGTGCGTTCTGAGTGATCAACTGGAGATACTGGCTTGGCAATGGACTTTTGGGCTGGTCATGACGTGGCAGTCTGGAAGGCGAGATTCCCGGCAAGGAGATTGTATTATGGGCAATCGCCATCGGCAATGGAAACGGAGGAAATAGGCTTTGATGTATTACGGTATGAGATATAGCGTGAAGTTGGCGCTGACATGTTCAAAAGAGGGTGGCAGAGCTTTGCATCAATCGTCGAGCACCTGGCGGGAAGAGAACGCGTTCTTTTTTATATTGCTTTCTCTCAGTGGAGCAACATGGTACGGTGTCGACCAACTCGGCATTCTCAGCTTCAAATACCATTGGAACCACTTCTATGGGGGCGCGTGGGGTTGTTGGCATCGGGTAATTCGCACATCAGGGAGAGGGTGACCGCCCCAGTGCATTGGCACCACAAGCACAGAGGGTGCGTGGTCCATGCATCGTTGCTGTACAGTGTACACCATGTCCATAGAAATGATGGGGTCGGGGAGACGTCAATGACGAGTAGAGTGGGACCACAATCTGTGTCCCGGTGGCGGGCCGTCAAAGACACGCAGGAACCTCCGAGAGCCTTTGGCTTGCCACACGGCATGTCCTGGAAATATTATTTTATAGAGGTATGAAAGGGCCGCAGTTAGGAATCTCATCAAACCACTTATAAAATGGGCCAATCACAAGTGACGCGAACGGACAGCGACGTGTCTTTTAATTGAAGAAGTTTTAATTCAACTAGAATTCAGTAAGCTGCATGGCGAAGTGGATTTAAAAAGTATTATATTGGTCAGACCCAAAAAGTGATTGGCGACAGAAAGTTGAAAACTGAAAAGCTCGCGGGCGCGGCTGCCGTCGCCGACGAGACCAACGCCGGCAGGTCGCCTGACGCGGTGACAACCACCATGGACTTGACCACATGGCTATTCAATTGGCGGTCGAGATGACGTCTAGAATGTGTAGGTGGTGCATGTCTGAAATCAAGTCCTAAAATTGGAGGGAAAGTCTGCATGGGTCTATCGAATCGTCAGGCAGCAATGAAGGAACTGACGTTAGCCAAGATCACTGTAGGGTGTATGAAGACCTACAGATTGTGGGCGTGCAGAAAAGGAATGAGCGCAACAAGGGAGATAAAGACACTGGGGCATAAGTAGGCTGGGGGTCAACAATCGAACGATATTGTGGTGCAGTCCATGATATGGGATAGAAAGTGCTTGGTACATGGAATTATCGAGGCGAACATGGTCTGGAACTACAAGATGGTTGACTGGTTGATCTCGACAAGCGTGTCTTCGTATGCCTGGAGGTCAGCAGCTGTCTGCTCGGGGTTTCCTCGGCGATGCATCTTGTCGTCAGCCAGAAGCACGTGCCCGACGCGGCGAGGGCCATCATGAAGATTCTTCTGCACGACGTACGGGAGCTCCTTGATGTAGTGAAGGTGGTACCCGTTGGTGTCCGCAAACTTAAACGTTGGCACTTTCATCAATGCGGGGGGCAATGTCAATCCTCGGGGGCAATGGACACCGCCGACGATGTTGCCAATTACGACGACCGCGAACTTGCAGTCGAACTCGGTGCACATGGCGGCACACACGGCATTGAAGTCGCCCTCGAGATGACAGAGGCGGTTTTCAGCCCGTGTCACCTCCGTGTCGCGGCTCGAATAGCTTGTCCAGGAGCTGCTCCGATCTGTGCCGGCCAAGCTGTCTCTAAACGACACATGCTGGGGCGCGAAGGGTTCCGAGTCGCGGCCATCGAGGACCTCGGTATCACGAAGCACAGGCCCCACGCCGCGGCCTGATGACCCAAGTGACGAGCTGGAGGCCCCCGATGACCCCGACGACGACACTTCGGAGCTGCGTACATCCAAAGGATCTATGGTTGTGCCACCTTCGCCTTTGTAGATGCACGGACGGCAAACTCGCTGCCCATGGACCTTTTCTCGGCACTTCTTGCAGAGCAACTGCTTGCAGACGGTGCACTGGCGGTGGGGCTTGGCTTTTCCGGGGCACAGGTAACAGGTCATACCAGAGGACACGGAGGCACTCGTTGGCGACAGAAGTAGAGACGCTGCGCTGTCCAGTGGCATCGAGGTGTCGCGGCGAAGAAAGCGACCGAGAAAGTTGCCGCGGGTCCTGCTTGTAGTGGCCTGCGGGTCCCGGGCGATGGCACCCGGAAGCAGTGACGCCACGTTCGACGAAAACGACGCGAAGCGCAGGCTCCGGATGCGCGCGAGGATCTTTGCGAGGAACGCCGTGCCAAGGCTCGTAAAGGCGGCGGCATGTTTGTCGGCGACGAGGCCAACAACCTGCACGACCATGGATCGGCTGTCGGCGCCCGAGCTGAAGACGAACCCGACGCACGTCGGCGCGATAGCGTCGAGCGTGACCCGTCCAGTGTCCGAGGCATAATAATCTTGCACGCGCGTCCAGCTCGTCACATAGCTCGGGGAACCGGCGCGGTCCCAAACCGTCGTAGAGTGCTGGAGAAAGGAGTAAGTACCCTGGCGAATGGCCGACGCCTTCCAGGGTGCCGCTTTGACGCGAAGCGAGACGCCAATGACGGCATCAGAGCCCGCAAACCATCGACAGACCTCACGAACGTCGCGGACGTCGTCGATCGGGCACAGATGGTCGCTGAAGGCGAGGACGCCATTGGGCAGTAGAACGTGTAGCAGCTCGTCTGTCGTCACCTCCATCTCATGCCGCACGACGACACGCTGGAAACGGCGTGGGCAGTCAGCTTTCGAGGCGGCAACCGACACTTCGGGGCCGACGCCAACAGGTGGCGGGGGCGGGCTCAGCTCATCCGTCCACGCTAAGACCTTTCGCGAGTGGCGCACCGCGAGCTCGATGAGCTGCGTCTTGATGCGGTCAGGGCAATCAGAATGGAGTTGGTCTGCCAAGGACATGACTAATCGAGAAATGTAAGACGGTATCATTTTTGGCCTCAGCTTTACGGAATAGTAACATTAGTTCATTCAAGGTCTCTACTAAAGTACAGAATCCAACGTAACCCGATTGATGCTTCGCGATTGATGGCCGTGTCGGTAACGTATAGCCGTGCCCAGATCACGGCGCGACCAAATACGAGCAATGAAACAGAATAATCTGCTGTGTCGATGGTGAACTGCGTCCTTTTACGAGTTACACTTGATAAAGGAGGGTAGTGACAATCATAATCGTTGGGCGCGTCGTGCATGTAGCAAAAAACGTTTTCAAGATTGGCACTGCCCCCGAACCACAAGACTTGGGCATTCACGGCCCAGGGCTGTCCGATTGCTTGTCAACGATGCTGGGAGTGTATGGACTCATGATTGTAGCCACTTCATCGACGCCTTCTGCAAACCGCAGATTCCAGAGCTTCGATGATGTCGCAGCCCACAGTCGCCATCGCATGGCACCGAGTAAAGCAACGGTATCTAGGGCGACCAGGTCGACTGAGAGACCCCTAATTCGCTTACTAGTAAACTGATCACATCGTACCTAAAGAATATTTGGCAACTGTGACGCTTGAGGACGATTAGCTTTAACTAAAGTTAGACGATCATGAGCGATTTGATCTGACTGACACTCTCTTCCAATTGTCCCACGTATCGTCAAAATAGTGTGATATGTTTAAAACCGTTTTAAACAGTACGCATCACCAGTACAATACATATAATTCTTGACAAAACATGTGTCACGGAGCCTGGAAGCAACAATCTCCACGCCTAACATACGCAACGTTTTGGATTTAGGCGAATACACGTCCTAACTTGTACGATAGTTTAATCAACGAAAACATGGGGAAAACTGCACAGAGTGTGCAACTGATTTAGCATTTAGTTAGTTTAATCAACTAAAACTTGGAGACAATTACTGTGTTTGTATTACTTTAGAGTGCAACTGATTTAACATCAGCACCAATACCCCAAGTTGTGCAGTAGTTTGCTGCAGCTGCCGATATTTCATCAAGGATTGTCACGAGCTATGAAACCTTATCACTAGACATTCGACCGCAATGAAACCAAATACATTCCAATTTGTGTCCTCCAGGGCATTTGGTTGCTTCGCTAGGTCGACGCATTTCAAGTGCAATTTCTGTTGCACTTCACTCGCCAGAGTTCACACAGAATACTAGTAGGGAGAAATTCCCCCGTTGATATGCCATGCGCGAAGCACTTAAATGAGCGCTGCGACTTCTAAAATACCGCAACGGCAATGGTCAAGGCGGCGACAAACTTTGTGGTAATCGCCGCAGCGCTCGAAGCTGAGAACGCTGAAGTATCGTCCGTTCCATTCGACGGAAAAGACTGGATGTACTCCACGTACGACATGGTTGCGAGCATTGCTGTCGTGACGTTTTCGTTGAGAGCGCATGCAGGAGTGGTGTCCTTAAGTCCGTTTTGGACACTTGCGTACACAGATTGACAGTTGGGATCGTTGGCCAACGCAGCTGCTTGCTCGGGCGTGACATTGGATGGATAGGGGGGCACTCCCGGTGTCGTGCCTGTGGCCTGGCAGCATGCAAGGAGGGTCGCACCGCTGCTGAGAGCCTTGGTAAGCTCAACTTCGAGCATCGTCGGGCTACAGAGCTTTACCTCAGCGGTAGTCGTAACGGCAAAGACAATGAAAGCAGCGAAGAGCTTCATGACGGCCGAGGAGCTTGCTCGTAAATAGGCAAATGATGGTGTTGCGGACAATGTGTACAAAGACTCGGCAGGTGTTTAGGAACTATTTAAGGCAAATGACCCACCAAAACAAACCAATGCACCAATCACGGCGCTGCAAAACACACAATTTTCAAGAGATTCATTGAAAAGTGCCGTGCATTGCGTTAAACACAACGTGGCGCCGAAAAGTCGTGGCGGCACAGGGCGGCGAAAGGAATGGCGCTGTGATCCACACTGTGCTTCACACTGGGGTACAGCAGTGCTCCAGCCACTGCTGCGACTCAGTTGCGAGTACTACGTAGTACATTTTAACCAATCGCGTCAAAGGCACGATTCCCAGCCAATCCCAAACGGGCCAAACTTCGGAAGGCGATGGCGACGTTGCGCATTGCCCACAGCCTTCGGCGCCACCGCTTCGTGGCCACGGACGCCGCTGCCAAGGAGATCGGGTACCTTGAGTACGAGCCGCTGACGCTGCAGGGGTCCGCTGTTCTCCATATTCGGAGCTGATGCTGAGGTAGACTCACGGTGCTTGACCTCGCACACACCGTCGTCCTGCCCGCCGCGCGAGGCATGGGCCTCGCCCAGAAGCTCTGCGATGCGGCCTTCGATTACGCTAAAGAACAAGGTAGTCTATAGTTAGGCTTACTGCGAAGGCGATTAATGTGTAGGCTACAAGGTGCGGCCAACTTGTTCGTACATTAGCGACACGTATCTTCCCCGCACGCAGCGCACAGACGTGGCGAGCCTCGTTCACGACACTTGACTAGCGCGCAGTAGGTACTAACGTTACCGGCTAATGCATAAAGCCATTGTCGAACGAGTCTCGGGGCAAAACAGCTCAAGCTTAGCAATAGCTACAAATGCCGTCGGGCAGCGCAGGGCAATGCTCCGTTCGCAAAACACTCTGCTGGTTCACATTCATCCTACGGCCCGTGGCTGCGTCGGCTCAGTGACTGGGGTCGCCTCCTTGGGCTCCGTTCTGCAGATCTGCTGACTTGCGACAGTCCGGTTGCGTTATTCGGACATCGTATCTTTCCTCCTGGGCGAGACATGGACGGTGCGAGCCACGTCGAGCACATTGAGATCCCGGCGTGGTCATCGGAGGACCCACTACCAGACCATTGGGAGGCGGAGTTGAACCACGAGCTACAGCTGGGTGTGCGTCAGCGTCACGCCTCGACGCGTCGGCAGAGCATCTCGGGCGGTCTCACGGGTCTGCATGAGCTTCTGAAGCGCAACCGCGAGTGGGCCGCCGAGATGGTCTGTCACGAGCCACTCTTCTTTGAGAAGCTCTCACAACAACAAACCCCCCAGATCCTCTGGATCGGTGCACCCGTCGGTGTGGTTTCCATCTGACGAGGCGTAGGCTGTTCGGACTCGCGTGTACCACCCAACCAAATCCTCAACCTCAAGCCTGGTGAGGTTTTCGTGCACGCCAACGTCGCCAACGAGGTTGGTACGTGTGATCTTACCACGTACAGTGCGCTCAGTGCACTTCATGTAGTGCACAGTGATCTCAATTGCCTCTCTGTGCTCGAGTATGCCGTCGTACACTTGAAGGTCAAACATGTGATTGTGTGCGGGCACTATGGCTGCACGGGCGTCAAGGCAGCATTGAGTCGTCAAGAGTTTGGCATCGTCGACAACTGGCTGCGAAATATCAAAGATCTTTGCATCAGTCGTTGGGACCAACTTCAAGGTGCGTGCGCGTTCACGTAAGGAACCATATACGAGATGGGGGTGTAGCAATTGAAGACCCTAAGAAGAAGCTCAACCTTCTCACTGAGCTCAACGTTGCCAAGTCCGTCTACAACGTACGTCACCATCGCAGGGACACGACTCCATCCGAACCACTGGCTAGGTTTGCCACACGCGTATTGTGCAGAACGCATGGAAGGCAGGGCGAGAGCTCAGCGTCCATGGCTGGTGCTACAGGTGCCATAAACCCGCGGAAAGGGCACCGACGCCGTCTGTAGCGTTGAAGATGGCGAAATCCGAGACCTCAATCTGTGCATCTCCAACGAATCGAGTGTCGAGCCCATCTACCAGCGCATGATGGAGAAGGAAGAGCCACAGATGGCTAGCATCCCTCGAACACCCAAGCTGCGCTACCGCAGGAGCGTGCCCAACATGAGCACCAGCGGCCTCTCCACGTAGCCCAATCTCGCACTCGATTTTGAACGATGCCACCAGACAGTGCATGCATGTTATTGACGATGTATTCGAGGTCATTTCGGCTACGTCCACCACGCCTTCGAGGCCGCATCGGTGGAGCTCAGCTCCCATGACTGCCCGGCTGCGAGCACAGACATGGGGTAGTGAGACGAAGTTGGATAATGCGGAACGATTGAGACGGATATGAGATATTCGTGAGGTCCGGCTTTGAGTCCGGTGGCGTGGGGTGCTTTTGCTGGTCGATTTTGATTCGTCAAAAAGGACGTGATAATTCCGATGTGGAGCACGCTGATTGGGCAAAATGCAAGTCCGTCAGGCATTCCGTCTCAACCTCATTTTTAGCTCCCCCAGGGCCGAACAACAAGGAGTCCGTCGCCGCCGCGCTGCCAGCCCCTGCGTCCATCGAGCCCGCCCACGATATAGACCCTAGTTCTTACATATCTAAACCGCTACACCATGGTAAGCGCAGGCACCCGGCGCGGCGATAGGTGAAACCATGAGCTGACGTCGTGGCTCTAGGTCGTCCTCTCTGCAGCACTCTTGGCCAAGAATGGCAAAGGTTTTCGACACAAGTTTGTGCGCGGCACTAAGAATGATGCATCTAGTGATGGTCGCCCGCCAGTTTGTGGAAGTTTCACGTATTCGCCTTGAGGTGCTTGCTCTATTGATTGCCCGCCGGTCTGACGTGCTTACGATCAGGGACTGTTGACGGCATTCCCTAAGCTGCTTGCAAGCGAGTCGCGCCAGCATACGTTTATCGACACTGAAAGTGTTCGCTATGTGTATCAGCCGATCGAGAGCTACTTCCTCCTCCTGATCACTAACAAGACGAGCAACATCGTGGAAGATCTGCACACGATGCAACTCATGGCGAAGCTTGTGCCCGACATTTGTGGGACTCTCACAGAGGCGCACATTCGCGACAAGCAGTTCGACCTGATCTTCGGCTTTGACGAGCTCCTCACTGCCGGCGGTCATGCCGAGAACATCAACATCGCGCAGATTCGCACTAACATGGAGATGGAATCGCACGAAGAGAAGCTGCACATGATGATCCAGAAGACCAAGCAAGAAAATGCCATCGCCGATATGAAGCGCCAGCAGGCGCGCATCAAGGAGGAGCAGCGCGAGAAAGCGCGCATGGAGAAGGCTGCTGGCCTGTCGTCGCCCTTTAACCGCAACTCATCCTACGGCGGTAGCAGCTTTGGCAGTGGTGGCGGCTTTTCGTCGCCGTCGTCGTCTTCGAGTTCTTTCAAGGCGCCCGAGCCCACGTACACAGAGGCGCCCAAGCTCTCGGCTGCGGCCTCCAAGACGTCGGGCATGAAGCTCGGCGGCTCCAAGCCTGGCAACAGCTTCCTTGACGCCATGGCCGCCGAGGATGACCTCAAGGAGATCCCGCCCATGGCCATGGCTGCGGCCAACGTGCCGGCACCGACGGCCAAGCCTGCGCCGGCCGCCGCTGTGAGCATGGAACCCGTCGGCATCGCCATCGAGGAGAAGATCTCGGTCGTGCTCAACCGCGACGGCGCCGTGGAGCAGCTCGAAGTCAAGGGCAGCTTGTTTGTCGCCGGTAACGACCCCGAAAGCGCCGTATGCCGCCTGCATCTGCGCCATTCGAACGCCAACGGCATCAACTTTCAGGCACACTGCTCCACGTGAGTGCGCTCACCCCGCCCGTAGACGCACCCCAAGGTCGACAAGAAGCTCTTCGAGGCGCAGTCGGTGCTCGCACTTAAGGTACGCGCCGCCTTCCCACGGGTGCTGACCCCGCGCAGGATGATTCGAAGCCCTTTCCGCCGTCGCGCGTGGCCGTGCTGCGGTGGGCCATCAAGACGCAGGACGAGACTTTCCTGCCGATCAACATCACGTGCTGGCCCGAGGAAGAGGGCAGTGGCAAGGTAAGCGGCCGGTTCGCCGAGGCTGCAACGCTGGCGTAGATGACTGTGAGCCTCGAGTACGCAATGGACCGTGACATGACGCTCGAAAACGTCAACATCGTCATCCCCCTGGGGGCCGCCGACATGCCGCACATCTCGCATATCGACGGCGACTACCGACACAACCCCGCCGACGGCACGCTGCTCTGGCACCTCGACTCGGTGTCGCCGTCGTACGTGGCTCGGCAGCGACGGAGGTCTCATGCGAGGGGTTTAGAAATAGCTCGGGCTCGCTCGAGTTCGGCATCCGCGGCAACGACCTCGATGCGTTCTTCCCGATCCACGTGTCGTTCTTTTCCCGTAGCATCTACTGCGACCTGGCAGTGGACTCGGTGCTGCGCATTGCGGACGGCAGCGCCGTCAAGTATGGCTTCGACCAGCTCGTCTCCACGGATACGTATGTGATCCAATAATCAGCCATTCGTTCTTCGTCTAAACCCTACCAATACACGAGCAAATGCTTGGATGGAAGCTTCTGTCGCGTTACTTGAACGTCTCGGGGGCCATGTGCCGGAGGAGCGCTTGGCCCTCGACACGCAGGCTACGGTCCAGCATGCGCTTGAGGACGATGCATTGGGGATGTTGCGGGCTCTGGCGTTTGGCGCATTGGACCCATTGGTTTGTGATCACGGGCGCAAGCGCGCGCCCCGTGCACAAGAGCGCTTTGACGTACGCCTCTTCCTGCGCTTTGGCTTGCCCTCCGCGGGCGATTTCCTTGTACTTGGTGAGGTATTCATCGCATTCGCGCCATGTGTGGTACTTGTCTGCAATGCTGGACGAGCTCGGGTATGCGAGCGGATGGTCGACGGGGTGCATCGCCCGGTCATCCAGCCGCTTCGTCACGATGTGCTCGTGCATCTCTACCCGAGGATAAGGTCGATTCGCGTCTGGCGATGCCTGTACCAAAGAGAGAGCTTGCGTCGGGAAGGTACCCGGCCATGCTTCTTGCTGGCTGCTCCGTCAGCGATTGACCGCCGGCGGGTTTTCTGCGGGCGGATGTGGCGGGCGGGCTGGCGAGTTCAATTTCGGCAGATGCCATAAATAGCGAAGCCGGATGCCGTATCCGAAACTGCAAGATGGCCGAAAGTGTGCAAAGCACCTGGGCGGAAGTCGACATGGCACTTGGAAGCTGCTTCGCTCTCGGTGAACAGGCGCTACCCCCGCTGATCTATAGACATCAGCACGTGTCTGCAGCCCTCGCATGCTGGCGAATCCGAGGCCAAAGCCTTGAAATTCGAAAATGGGTTGCGGGTGATCATGTTGGTGCTGGGAACAGAGCTGATCGGGCAGCTGCAGCTGCTTCTGACTTTGGTGTCTGCACGCATAAGCTGAAGGAGGAATGAGGATGGCGGCAACGACCACTGCAAGTTGCCCTGAATCTTGAGTTGACGCAGTGGAAATATCGAAGCAGGCACGAAGATCTTGGATCCACGTCAGATTGCGATTTGCTCGAATGGCATTCCTCCTGCGCCATCGCGCGACCCGCCGTCTCTTCTCGACCCAACCATGCAAGCCAGCGCTTGTCGTCTTCGACAAAGACGGCACGCTCATTGACTTCAACCTCATGTGGGGCGGCTGGGTCGAATCTGTTGCGTGGCAGCTTGAAATGACCACCAAGCTGCCGGTCCGTGAGAAACTCTTCGACGCGATGGGGTATGACTGGATTTCGCGCTCGATCCGCTCCAAGGGCGCGCTGTGCTGTACACCCATGGGCGAACTCTACCAAGTGGCGGTTAAGGTGCTTCTCGACGAAGGCGTTGCGACTGACGCTGCCGAGCGGGCCATCAAGAAGGTCTGGACGATGCCCGACGCCGTCAACACCTCCCGCCCGCTGGGCGACATTCCAGCGCTCTTTCTCACTATCAAGGCTATGGGCATCAAGATCGCCGTGTGTACGGCAGACAACCGAGCGCCGACGTTGGCCACCCTTCAGCATCTTCAAGTGGACCACCTCGTCGACGCCATCTCGTGCGGCGACGACGGCCTGCCCGCCAAGCCCGCGCCCGAGCAGATCTGGACCATTTGCCACAACCTCGGCGTGGCCCCGCACAACGCCATTATGGTATGTCGTATGCTTCCTTTGCGCTTCATGGCGAAGGTAGGTTGGCGACACGTGCACCGACATGCTCCTGGGCAAACACGCAGGCTGTGGCCTCTCGATCGGCGTTCTCGGAGGCGCGTCGTCGCTCGAGGACCTCGCCGAAGACGCCGACTTGCTCGTCCCGAACCTCAACAAGATCATCAAGGTACTCTTCCAGTACAGCCAGCAAGCGGCATCGTCGTGAGCTCGATTAAATACATGGCACTCCTCACTGCCCCCTTGGCTTGGCTCGGCTGAGCACCGGCACGTCGGTCTCGGGCGTTGGCGGCGCCTTGGTGGCCTCGTAGAGCCCTGGTAGGATGCCCACGGAAGCCACGGGCGCGACGATGCGGGCACCAAAGGCCCGCGGGCGCACGGGCGACTTCTGCGCCTGCTCCTGCTGGTCGTCGATTTGCACATCAAGCACCGGGTTCGCAAGCATCTTGGCTGTCGCGGCTACGCACAGCGTGACGCGCGCAAGGAGCGAGCGGTGCACCTCGGTCGGCATCGTCGTCGATCACGTGTGGCGGCTCATAGAGCTACGCGGGCAGTGGGCGGCGCCGGCAGCGACGACGCACCTCTTCGTCTGAGTCGACCTCCGAGTCGGACGAGTGCCGGATGGGGACGCCTTGCCGCACCTCAAACTTCTCGAAGATGCCTTTGCCCGTGGCGTCGTACTGCAGCGTGCGCAACGCAAACTCGTCGTTGGTCATGGGCACGACGATCTCCTCCGCCGACTCCTGCCGCTTGTCGTTCCACTGTGCCGACGGCGTGAAGGCCGGCGGGCCATCGACCGCACCTTTCGAGCAGCCGCTGCCCATGCCCTTTCCGTTATGCACGTCGTATATTGGCGAGTTATTCTGGTTTGGCAATTGTCGGCGTGGAACTCAGTGAAAGGCGGCTTGCGGCGGCAACGCCAGCGTCGTTGCCTCCCGCGGCGCCGCGGCCAGCGCCCCAGGCTCAAGCGGGCTCCCGCTGGGCAGAAGGATCTTGGGCCGCCGACACGGTGGTACCGGCGGTGGCGTGGAATACGTCGGCACCGACGGCCGCGATATCTGCGCTGAGGGACTCGGGGACGGCGCAGCCGTGGCTTGTGGGCACTTGGTGGGTTCGTCAGAGACGTCGTGGTCGCTTGCTTCGTTGTCATCCTGGTCGTTCGTCGATGGCGGTGACGCCTACGCCACTGATAAGCTGCCGGTGCCGTCGAAGGCGCAGGTACACTGTTGGCGCGAAGGTGAGTTGGTGGCGGCGCCACCTGTGCGATCGGCGACACCCCCGGCCGCCACTCGCGGTTCGGCGTGCCACACGACGGAGCTGCGCCCATGCGTTGCGAAGCGTTACAATGCACGGGATCAAGGAGCAGGAATATGGAATGGTGATGTTACATAAGTCTAATCTTCGTCGACGATGTCGGGAAAGTCGAATTCCTCCTCGTCGGCCTCGGGAACAGCGCTTGCCGGAGCTGCAACCGCGGGCTCTTGTACAGCTTCCTTGGCGACGACCGCAGGTTCCTCCACCGCAGCAGTGGGTTTCTCGGCGACGACCGCCTCCTCCACCGGCGCGGGAGCGTCGTCAATCTTCTGGCGCTTGGCTGACTCGTCCTTCTTGTCGTCCACTACACACCACATGACGTCCCGCACCTGCTAAAGAACCTACCCTCGTCTTCCTCATCGTCGTCTTCCGCCTCTTCCTTGGCCGCGTCTTCAGCGTCCTCATCACCGCTCTCGTCGTCCCAGTCCATGTCCTGAGCCAGCGCTGCCGTAACGCGCTGCGTCGAGAGACCGCGCGGCGCCTGGGGCTCGGTCGTCGCGGCCGCAAGCTCCACCGACATCGGCGGTGCGCGCGGGTGCAGCAGGCTCTCGCCCACGCTCAGCGCCAGCGCGCGTAGCCGGCCGCTCTGGCGTGCCGTCCACGCCTGCATGCTGTGCGCGAGCGCGGCGCCGCGGTGGCCCTGGGCATCGACGACCACGGCATCCGCAAGGCCCAGTAGCGTGATCGCGTCGGCGTCCAGCGCGAGCACGGTGTCGGCGCGGCAGGCAGCCACGATGCTCGCGACGCGGCGCCGGTCGGCAGCCGGCACAAACATTCCCGCGGCGTGCAGTGCGGCGGCGAGGGTGCCGAGAGCGCCATTGAGGTGCGCCCGCAGCGCCGCCCGCTGCTCCAGCGGCAGCGACGTGGCCGTGCTCTCGCTGACGAGCGGCAGGTTGTCACGCCGGCGCTTCTTGGCGTTGAGGGCCTTAGGCGCCACGACAGTCAGCGACGCCTTGGCCCTCGTCTGCGCGAGGACAGTCTCGGCCTCCGCCAGCGCCCACTGCACAACGAACTGCGTCGTGGTCGCGTACCCGCCAGCGCCAAGCGAGGCCACGAGCGTCTGCAGCGCGGCATGAAGAGCCGGAAGCGCGGCCGACGCGGCGCCGTGGCAGGCGAGGGACACGACCTTAGCGACGGCTGCGGCAGATCGGAAGAGTGTCACGTGTGCGCGGGTTACGAGGGCAGTGAGGGCGGTGAGTAGTGGCGCCTGCAGCTGGCCGAGGATGCCGAAGAGTACGCTGCTCGGGAGCTGGCGGCCGTCCTCGGAGACGGCGCTGGCCTTGCCGACGGCGTCGGCGCGCACGGAGAATGCTCGACGCAGCAGCGCAAGGAAGTCCGGGGCAACGGCGGCCACGTCCTTCTCACCGATGCTCGGCGTGCGCAGGAGGGCGGTGAGAATGGCGCCGAGCGCTTCGAACTTGAAGGCCACGCGCTGGGCCTGCAGGTAGAGCGGCAACGACCCGTACACGGTGTCCTTGACCCAGAGCTTGAGCGCACCGGGGCGGTTGCGGCCCTCGCTGGCCTTGTCCTTGCCGCTCGCGAGGTCCAGTTGGTAGTGCAGCGCTAGCAGCGCGCGCTCCACGAGCTGCGTCCACATACTACTCGTGGCGTCGGCGGCGGTGGCGTTGGCGACAGCGCCAAGGCAGGCGGCCGCGCTCGGCACAACGGCGCGTGCAACGGCGACGTCCATTGGTGGGTTGAGTACGAGCAGGCATGCCTGCTCAATCTTGATGGCGAACGACCGGAACGACGTCGAGTGATGGGTGAGACCCATGAGAAGGGCGTCGTAGGAGGCGACAAAGTAGGTCGTCGTCTCGGCTGTGAGCGGCACCGAGTGGAGGTGCTGCAAGATGAGGGGCGCAAGGCGGCTGATTTGTTCGATGATGGCGCGTCGGCCTTCCGGTGTCGCGTCGTCTGCCGCTGCCAGCAAGTCCGCGACGATGCGCAGCGCTGGAACGCACACGCTCGAGTGCTGGTGCTTGAGCGCATGGTAAACGACATCGAGCACCTTGGGCACGCGCGGTTCAAGGGTTTCGATGGCGCTGCCCGCGACGATGACCGCGAGGTATTCAAGCGCGGCGACTTGCTTGTACACGGCCGCGTCTTTGGACATGGTGATCATGTGGTTAAAGAACTTGTTGTAGGCGTTGCCGGCATGGACAAAGCGGAAGACGGCCTGGTCCCGGAGCATTGCCTGGATCTGGCCGGCCTCCGCGGCAAACGTGGCGGCGTCCTTCTCCGACTCGTCGCCGTCGGCGAAGGCAAGTGCGACGATGGAGGAGAGCAGGTTCTTCGCCTTGGTCTCGCGCTGCTGCAGGCTCTCGGTGTCCATCGCGACCGACAAAATCTCAAGATCCACGGCCAACCAACCTCGCGCCTTGGACAACCTGTGAAATTCGATAACCCAGCGCATCCATTGATAGAGGTAGAATCGTAGGTGGCATGCGGAAGGCCATGGGGTCAATTGGCGCGGCTCCTCTGGTGACGTAAGGAGCTTCGTACCCAAAGCATCGTAGCAGACGCGAGGCCGAGGCAAGGCCGTCGACGGCTCAAGCCAAGAGGGTTCTGGCAGCCAAGAGAAGATTACCCACACTAATTGGTGGAGAGAGGAGGCCAATCGAACCCATGCTAATCAACGCCGACGATCATTGGGATCAAGGGGACAGGATGGCAACCTTGTTCATGGTACGTTGGCTGCTGGGTGAATGAAGGGAAAGTTGCCTTCTAGGAGGCTGCGTGGCACGCACACCATGCAGAATCATCGTGGTTTAAGCGTGTTGAGGTTGGATCGCAAGGTGGCATCTCGGTCGTTTGCACTCGATTCCTGTATCTCCCACCGTGCATTCGAGGGACAGATAGCTCGAGTGTAGTTGCTGGCCGGTGAATTCTAGCGGAGGCTTTCTTGGTCTTTCTTTGCTGCAGCATACCTGAGACCATCGGATAAAATGGAACGTCATTCGAGGTGAGCTCTTGCAAAGCACCGCTTCAACGCAATAGCAGCTTGACGTGGCAGGTGGAGTCATGCCACTGCCCCCGTCACGTCACCGAAGTTGGCCATGACCTGGCCACGCCACCGCAGAGCTTGGTCAGAAACACGCGGTTACTGACCGTTGACGTTGACAGTGCCCTGCCCTAATGCCATCAGAAATGCACCATTGTCGAGCCCGCTGGCGCGGCAACAAGTGCGAACTCGTGCGATTCGAATGCCTTGGCGCCGCAGGCGACAGTCATTTGGTGTCGACCTGGGACGTGGCCAGGGAGACCCCCACGGAGTCTTCCATTGCACCTTTGACCGACAGAGGGTTCAACAGCAGTTCAACTTCTGAAGTGCGTTTAAGATCCTTCTTGCCAATAAAACCACGTCTTTTCCCTTTAACGTTCACTTTGGCGCAATATCTATCGATTTTCACGGGTATTACTCAACATCAATGACCAATAGCAGCCCTGTAAAATTAGACACTGTAGGATTCCATGTCCAAATAGTGTTATTTGCAGTCATATATTAAATCCCACTGCCGCATTGTACGAGCGGTTTCCCATAAGATCATTGCGGTGCATCCTTGCATTGCTATTGGGAGTCTGTACTTGCTTGACGGGGAGTCTCCAGGCCTGCGGTCGACCGTCGAGAATGGTGTGAAGTGACCGCGGATTGATGGCTTCACACTATATCCGTGCATTGCACACATCGAGTGTGGGAGGTCCAGCACGACACTGTTTGCTGTTCTTCTGTGATTGGTCGAAAAGCCAACATTTGAGCCAATCGGCCTCGATGACGTCACTGATTGGCGAGCTCGCCTCGGAGACCGTCCACTTTGCATTTTCCGTTGGCACAAGAAGATGACGCAGCAGAGCCCGATGCGCATGTTCATCATGCTGCCCATGATGTTCCTCATGGGAAAGATCGACTTTGAGAACGAGCTCATCCTCAACGGTGCGCGTGCGGCCTTCCTCCTCTGCCAGGTCGTGTCGCTCCTGCTCGGCTTGTACGCCAAGAGCAAGGTTGAAGCGCGCAAGGACGAGACTAAGATCTTTGTGCCGACGCCCAAGTCCCCGCTTGACACGAGCACCGAGAACTCACCGCTCACCGAAACGACGTACTACGCACACGAGCTCGCCAAGGCCAAGGAGTTTATTCAGCAGACGTGCATTGGCGCCGCCATCTCCAGCTTTATCCACCTCAAGTTTGGCGTCAACCAGGTCGTCGTGATCCAGTCGGTCATGATCCCGCTTAACCTGTACGACAACGTCATCCTCAAGAAGCACGTCTTCGGCATCGGTGGCCCGCGCTACTGGGATGAGCGCCTCGAGGGCGAGTCGCTTAATGCGCCGGTCGCCGCCGGCGATAAGCCCGCGGTCGAGGACAAGGCTGATGCCAAGAAGACCGCTGCCAAGAAGTCGGTCAACGCCGCGGACGCGATCGTCAAGGCCTGGGACATGGGCGTCGAGGCCAACTTTGAGGGGCTTATGTCGATCCTCCTCAAGAACGACCAGGTCAAGACGAAGACGTCGGACGGCTGGACGGCTCTCATGGTCGCGTGTGGCAGTGCGCTTGACACTGAAGACATTATCAAGCGCCTCGTCAAGGCTGGTGTGCCTGTGCGCGAGGCCGACAACGACGGCTGGACGGCGCTGCACTGGTGCGCGTTCCATGGCCGCCCTGAAGCCGCTCAGACACTACTGGCCGCTGTCTCGGCCGAAGACGCTGCCTTCCTTCTCGCCGCCAAGGACAACCAGGGCCGCACGCCCTCGGAGGTCGCGACTGAGGAAGACAACGCCGATGTTGCGGAGATCATTGCGTCGACGGATGGCCTCCGGCAACGCAAGCAAGCGACCCCTATTGATGAGGTCGACTAAGTAGACGTAGTGTTGTCTTGAACCCAAGATTGAAATACATTATATACTCCTTGTCATACTGACATGTTGCTATCAAGCCCAGCGACGACATGTTCAGCTTCAAGCACTTGGCTCGGCGGTGCAGGCGGCCAGCCTCATATCTGTGAGGCACCGCGGGGCGCACTCGACAGCTGCGCGCTTTGTCGAGGGCCTCTCGCACTCGGAACCAGCTGGGCAATCACCACGGTGTCAATCTGCCCACTCGGACAGCACCCAACTCCGTCAAGTGCTTGCACTGAGACCCGACGTAGGCTCGTTTGACGTTAAATAATGCGCCGTCACCGGCCTTGCTGGGACATGCGCTTGGCCAGCAGCTCCAGCTTGGCTGAGTCGATGCGCGGGCTGCTCTGTATGGGGGCAGGGGGCGTCTCGACAGCCGGCGCTTCGTCCTCGGAGCTCGGCAGTAGCTCTTCGCACTCGAACTCATCGTCGTCATCATCGCTCACGTCGTCTTCGAGCTCCTCGACTTCCATCTCGTGGCCGTCGTCGTCCAGGAGCATGAGCATCGACGCGCGGTCGATGGCCGAGGAGGCGGGGGCTGGCGGCCGGCCGCTAAGCCGGCGCTCCAACGCCGCGAGCGTGCGCTCCGAGGCCAACGGCATGCGCCAGCCTACAGAAGGCGGCGCGAAGGGCGACTCAAATAGTGCCTCGTCGTCCGCCTCATCGTCGTCCAGCTCCACCTGTTCAAAGTCCATGTCCGAGATATTGCCACCGCCGGCATCGGGCTTGTCGTCGTCATCGTCGTCGTCATCGGAGGAGGACACAAGTTCTTCGACCTCAAACTCGCTGTCGTCGTCGTCACTTGGAAACGCCATGGAAGTCCAGTCGTCGGACACGGGCGCCTACCACTGCAAGTGAAGCGACCACCGGGGACGCGCATCTACCTGAAGCGCCATCTTGACCTTCTTCTTCAGCGGCAGTGACGCTGGCCAGTTGTGTTCGCAGGTCGAATCGAGGAGTAGTGACGGCGCTGCGATGGCCCACGGCGAGTAAAAGAGCGCCGGGTGCAGGTGCTTCTCGATGCACTGGGCCGCACTACCGAGGAACTGTGGGACCATTGAGAAGCAAGACAATGTACGCTGCATCGTCTTTGGCGCGCTGAACCTTGGTGGTCTCCGAGGCCTCGGGCTCCTTGGCCGCGGGCAGCTGCTGCGTCTGGGCCTTGGCCTCGAGCTTGCGCTCGAGGGCCCGCTGCCAGCGAAGAACATCGCGCTCGCGGGGCGTGAGCTCATCTGTGAAGCCGGCCGCCTCGTCGTGCGGGGCCATATCCGAGAGCATGCGGCCCCAGCGCTTGCGTATTTCACTCCTACGCCATCTTGAGACGGCGGTACAACGGCAAGACGGCACCTCGAGCGGTGCGGAAGTAGCTGGGTGGCGATCTTGGCGAACTTCCGCCGTTCGTCTTCACCGAAAGCGAGCATGCCGCGTAAAATGCGGATCTCTTCTTCGACGAGCCACGGCGCGACGCGGCGCGGCGGAAAGGACGAGATAAAGGCCTTGACGGGGTTTTGGGGGGCCTTAGCGCTCGAGAGGAATCGGTACCTACGACTGGCGTGGCGATACGAATGCGGCCAGCAGCGTACCGCGCGCGGAGGTCGTCCGTAGACTTGGTCGGGAGAAAGTTCTTTTGGATCGTGGCCCAGCTGATCTTGGCACCGGAGCGCTTGACGCCGTGGACAAGGAGGCGGTCCTCGCTCTCGGTGAACACCTCGAGAAGCGACTCTTTGGGCTTGAACTTGGCCGGGTGCAGCAAGTGGTAGTCGAGCGCCCCGAGGTGCGTCCGGAGCACCTCCGTGCGGTTGTCGTCCGTGATGTTGAGCCGACTAAGCGGCTTGTGCAGCGCGTGCACTTCGTACATGGACGGGTTGACGATTGCTGCGTGAGCGGCCGAGAAAGAGCGCGTCACGCGGCGAGCGTTGAGCACGAGCGACGCGGCCGAGTCGGACGGGTGCAGCTTCGAGACAACCGATTCCTTCCACGCGCGCACGGCCTCGGAGCGCCGCTGGAGGTCGGCGAGCATGGCCGCCGTCTCGAGTGTGCTGGCACCGGGGGTCGCGGCAGCCAGCAGCGTCGTCTGGCACAGAAGCTGGTAGTGCTTGTGCATTTGGGACGCCAGCTGCGTGAGTTGCGCCTTGGTGAGCGACCCCTTCCAGTGGCGGTTGGGCTGAATCTGCACGAATGACTTGGGGCGCGCGGGAGCCTCGGCGGGCTTTGCGGCCTCGTCCGTCGTCGTGGGGATCGCAGGCAGCGGAAGAAAGTCGATTTTCGACGAGTCCCAGAGAAGTCCCGAGAGCTCCGACTTCGAAATAGAGTTGGCCATGTCCGGGTGGCGGTGGGGCCCGTGGACATCGTCGTCGTCGTCCTCTTCGTCATCGTCCTCTTCGTGTGGGTGATACTCATCGTCGTCGTCGTCGCAGAGAAAGGAAAGGTCATCATCGTCCGACGACGCGTTTGGGAGCAGCGATGTTAAGAAGCGACGGTAGTTCTCTTCCTCCTGAATCACGTCCATGTCCAAGCCCATGTACGACGGGTCATCCGCGAGGTCATTTTCGAGCTGCTCAATGTCCACATCCACGAGCGATACCTAAGAATGTACATACATCTTTCTCACATGATACATGCATCTACCTTGGTCCGCGTCCGCGATGCGATGGACGCGTCCTTCGCCGCCGCCTCCGTCGGACTGTTCATCGTCTTCTCCGCATGGGATCCTGGGCATCCGGATGTTCCGTATCCGGATACAGACAAAATTGGCGGGAAACGCCCACAGCACAAAATGGTCAGTCCCTAGTAGTGCCTCGGGCTAGGCTACGACGTGCGCCACACTGGCGCATGGAAAAGAATGCTGTAGCGTTGTGAAGTGCTCACTACTGTACCGACCGGCCGACGAGGGACGCCGGCGGCCGACTTCAGTTTGAAGACGCCCATGCGATCACGCTTGAAATTGATGAAATCTACTTCAGACTGAATGGTTTCTACCTTTAAAGCAACGGCGGTAAACCAATGACGAGAATGCTTAAAATGATTAGCGCATGATTTACGAAACAAAGTTCCAGAGGAGGCGGTCGTCGTCGTGATCACAGCGCTCCATCCACGGGTGGCCCTTGTCAGCCTCACCCATCAAGCACCAGCCGCCCCACTTCTTGTGCTCGATCTTGGTGTACGTTTCCCACGTGCGGTACTTCCAGTACTGGTTGTTGTTGGCAAAGTCGCAGCTCCAGCCGTGAACCTTGGGGCGACCCGCGCTATCATCCCACCACGCGTCAAGGCACAGCGACGTCTGCATGCTCTGAAGCATGTCAAAGCCATCGTGCATAGTACTTTCAAGCGTTTGCCACGCGCGCTCGCCAGCATACATCTTGCGATCCGTCGTGACAGTGCCGCTGCTCCACATGGTGAGCCACGCGTCGTGGCGAGTCACGATGACGGTGCCGGGGCGACCCTCGCGCTCAGATGCGCGCTGGATGCCCCACTGCCGCGGGCCAAACTCCCCTTGGATGACGGCGCTTTCAAGACCGGTGGCGTTGACGCCGGGGGCCATTTCGGAGATGAGGGCCGACTCCGTCGAGTTGTCGCGGGGAAGGGCGTCGAGAGCAACGGCCGAAGCGGCAAGAAGGGGGAGCCGAAGCTGCATGGTTCTTAAGCGCCAAATTGGAGAATGAAAACGACACGACGGGCATCGCTGGTGCTGGTCCTAGAAAATTAAACCTAAAGTTACACAGTTAGACATGCATAGGGTACCCAACACCCATCGATAGGTGCAATGTTGATAAAGATCGATACAATGCACAGTACTGTAGTACAGTGTAGAAATACTAGTACTCTTTTATTCCACGGACAGATTTCACCGTCAAGCACGATTCCATCGCGCGCTACGACGCGCACGTAGAAACCCGATGCATTTGATCCCTTGTTCAATCTGTGGTTGATTCGTCGCATACTAAAACTATGACTGCTTTTTGTGGCAAAGAAGTGAGTTGGAGGTCACTGTCATGCTTTGATTTTGCCAAAAGTTGTCCATGTTAAAGGCAGCGTCGACCAAACACGTGTGCATGTCAAGTTTTTGTGACCTTTTCTCAGATTGTGTTGGGACGCTGATGTCTATCCGTGTACATAGCAAGGACAAATCATTATTAGACCAGTGCTACTGTAGAGGGCATTCATCACGTATTGGACGTGGATTGAAGCAGTCGAGTTGTCGTTGCCGAGTGTTCATACATATGAGTGTCGGGCGTTTTTATGGGGATTGGGCGTATATTTTGAAGTCTGCCAAGTTATACAAAAGTTTGGTTTGCTGCTGAGATCGGAGTCGTTTGCTGAGTAGTCTTGTTGTTCCTGCACGAGATGTCGTACAACGCAGTACTCTTTGTCCCCCCATTTAAATTGTAAAAGGCAAACAGTTCTGCGTACTGTAGTTAAAATGACCAAGTTCCGCGCTCTGCCTAGTACAGTGTACGGGAGCTCACATGCACGTGCACTGCAATGTTGGAGCCTTACCGAGCCCCCAACGTGCTGCTACAATTTTCGCATTTAAAAGTGTACAAGGCTGGGGCCACTGGACAAGCAGTTGCCTTGGTCTTTTAGATGCAATCGGCTGCCAGGAAAGTGAAAGTGTCTCCTTTGCAATTGAGGTTCACGAATGAACGAACGCGACGTCACATGACATCTTCGAAACCCACTTCTACGTTGTACCCACGACACTGAGAGGCTTTTTGGTATTTTGTTTCGTTGGTGAGCTGTGTGACCTTGCAAAGCACTTGCACTGCAATCAGCTCCTTGATAAACGAATTGGGCACTTCACCAAGACGTAAACGCCCCAAGTTGTACAGGAATACTCCTCAAATGACGACACAAAGGCACTGGGTTTTTACTAAATACACGGAAACCGTGTTACTTATCGGTCGTTTGGCCACTTGGCGAAAGCGCTCGTCGCGCTAGCAGCCGCTGCGAGGCCCGCTGGCTCGGTGATTGCTACAAATCATCGATATAAGCGCCAACGTCCCCATCAAGCGGAGGACTACCATGGAGCTTGCCTCGACTGTACGCGGTGTTGGCGCAAAGCTGAGCACACGAGTAACTTGCGGCGTGGCCTACCAAGCGCCTGGTCAGCACTCGGTCTCACATCGTACCAGGAGCACCTCCACGTCTCTCTCGGTCGGCTCCACCGTGCGCATTGGTATGAACACCACTTCGTCGTCTTCGTCATCCGTGTGGTGCGCGCCGTCACCGCTGTCGTCGCCCCCCAAGGCGTCGGGTTGAAGAACGCCGACCCAGATCGCGTACACAGCGACAGTGGCTAGGAAGACGACGGCCGCGACAAAGTAGTCGTTCTGGTCCCACGCCGTGCTCGGTACGACTACGATGGGCTGCGGAGTTTGCGCCGCGGCCACCGTCTCCGCTTCAAGCGTGGCGTTCAGCGCGTGGATCTGCGCTGCGAGCCGCTCGCGGTCGTCGTCAAGCCCGTGGCTCTTGCGGACGGCCGCGTGCTGCGCCTCCGTGGAGCGGGCCAAGGCGTCCTTGGCGCCATCGAGGCCTGTACCCAGCACGGCGACGATCTCGGGCAGCGGCGAGGTCGGTGGCAGCGATGCCACGTCCCGAGCGTGCGTATGCACCGACTCGGTGATGGCCTGGCGGAAGGCATCGACGGCGGCGCCGAGGGCGGTTGTAACATCCGCTGCCATCTCGTCGGCGGCCGCCACAACCTCGGCACGGACGACGCGGTGGTGGGCCGCCACGGACTCGCGCTCTGTCTGCCAGTCACGGGCCCAGGAAGCGGCGCTGGCTCGGGTCGTAGTCGCAACGAGTTCGGCGTTGGCTTTGAGCTCTTGGGCATACTGCGCCACGTCGGTGGCATCGTGAAAGAGTTGCTCAACCCTCATGCGGAGCATGACCCCACACTGCTCCTGGAACTGGAGTGCAGCGAGGCCCAGGCCGACGCAGACGAATACAAAGACGGAGCGCGCAATGAGCCCGTAACCAACCCGCGTAGTTGCCGGTGCCGCAGGTGCGATGGCGACGGCGGGCATCGTGGTGTGGTGGGTGGGGGCCTTGTCGGCTGAAACATGGGACTTGTCCGAGGTGCGGACGATACAGGGTAGTATCGGTGGCAGCAGCACCGTGGGCTCAGACGCACGATCGCTGCCAAACGACTCGGTGCTGCTGAGCTGCGACTGGTCGTCGGGCGTCGCGTTGGTGCTTTGGTTGTCACCCTCATCGTCGGTATCGTCTTCCTGCGGCGAGTCAAAGTTGAGTTTCACTGCCACTTTCTTCGAGCTTGGGGGAGTCGGCGGCAATTCGCATGTGCTCCCATCCTGGCCCGTTTTAACAGCGCGGCGATATGGGACGCGCGGCTTGATCTTTTTTCGCGGTGCAGCAAAGACGTTGGGCTTGGTCGGCTGGCGAGTTTTCGCCTTTGACCGCCTCAAGTACGCATGCGGGCTCACTGCTGGTGAGGCTTCAGGAGAGTCTATCGGTGAACTGGTCTTCTCCACACGGGTAGGTTCGGGCGCGTGGGCGGCGAGATATGCCTTGTAAGTAGCCGACAAGCGGTTGTCGTGCTTGCGGCGTACGATGGCCGGGTCGTCGTCCTTGATATTGGCCTTGATTTTGAGTGGCATCTCGCTCAAAGGAACTGTGCCTAAGCCGTCCTTGCGGGCGCGCCAGGCCATTAGCTGTTCGTAGCGAAGACTCTCAGCGCTGCGTAGACCAGGTGGACGAGGCGCCTCCTTGGCCGTCGGTGCTGCGCTCACGGCCGCGATTGAAGTGGTATTAGTCTCTGATGCATGGCCCTCGATGGAGCCCTTGTCCCGCGATGTGTCCTCCCACACCTTGCCGCTCATCGCGTCCGTCGCTGTGCACACGGCCGTGGTTTTTGACTTTTAGCCAATCGCCTTCCATCTGGTTTTGAACGCACCAATCATCGGTGATTCTTATTTTTAACCAATCACAACGCGCTGCGATCAGCATACAAATTCCAAGAGTTTCGAACGGGCAGTTGACACGATCTTTAAAGTATCTCGCAGCTGCATGCCAGAATGGCCGTATCGTCTCTTCATGCTTTATTTCTCGCAGGTCAAACGTGGAGCTCACTTAGCTTATTGTATCGATAGGCCACTCGTCTTCTGGCACAGTGATAGCGATGCGTTGATCGCTTCAGCGGCTTCAATTTCGTATTAAACAAGGTTAGTTGTATAAAACATAAATCTGGAGCTATATAGTGCATGTGCTGGTACAGTACGAACGTACGTACGTTAGTACGGTATGACAATTGGATTGCCCAAAAGTCGCGATCTTGTGAGGAAGGCATGGATGTGGACGAGGTCTGGGCCGCCATGAAGCGCGAAAACAACGCACGCCCTGTGGCATTCGTGGCCAAGCCTCCAAAGGATGCTGCTTCCAAGAAGCCCAAGAAGCCCAAGGCGCCAGCAAAGGCCGACGCCGCTCGGCCAACAACTCGTGTGACAGCGGGCGACCTTGATGACTTGGGTGACGACTTGGTTGCCATGGCTTCATCTGCCGCCGACATCCTCGCCAAGTACCAGCGCGATCTGAACTGTCTAAGCGACGAACAACAGGGCGTGCGGAAGCGGGCGATGGAAACCCTGCACCGCGTCGTGGAAGCTGCACCGCCAAACCTCCTTCCAGCCCTCTTCCCGTCGTTTGCCAAGCCGCTATTCAAGCGCTTCAACGATCCCGTCGAAAGAGTTAGGGAACTAAGTCTACGCACAAGCATTCTCTTCCTCGCAGTTCACGACAACATGTTGCCCATTCTGCCGTACCTCGTTCCGGCGGTCATGAACCGCATCGGCTCTACGTGGGTCTTCGACGAGAAGCTCCAGACGTTCGTGTCCAATCAGGCTCTCCGTGCCGCGCACGAGCGCGGCCGCGTGTTTTTGTCCGAGGCCGATGCCGGACCGTACAAAAAGCCCCGCGAGCCGTCCGAGGAGGTCCGCGTCCTAGTTCTCACGCTTGTGCGCACCGTGCTTGATGCTCTTTTTGCCCGTCAGGCGGCGTCGCTTCTCAATGCCTACGTATACGACATTCTGTGCCTGCTCGTTTACGGCGTGCATGACCCGTGCCCCGACGCCAATGTCCTGGCTTGCAGTAGCCTCGTCCACCTCGGCTACAACATGGTGTCGGTCGTCAAGCACTTTAGCGTCGCACTCGTACGCACCACGATGCATCTGCTCACGCACCGCCTGTCACGGGTTCGCGTTGCCGCCATGCACTGCATCCGTGACCTCGTTCTCGTGCCCAACATCGACAAATGCAAGGGCAGCGGCACCGAGGCCATAGCCGACCTTGTGGGCCACCAAGATGAAAACGTCATCCCCGTTGCCGCTTTTTACACACACGAGGTCAAAATCAACGTCTTCGCCAAGCTCGACCAGGACGGCAGCGTGGCTGTGCGCAAAGCCTTCTACGACACCGTCGCCGTGTGGCTTGAGGACCTCCCGGACCGCTACGACCACGAAGCGCGGCTCATGCCGTACTTGCTCAGGCAACTCCTTCGCTGAGCTCGCGCTTCATTTGCATCGTAGTGCTGTCGCTGACGACTGCCCCGACATTGCAGCCGCCGCCATGGCAACGATCGAGCGGCTCGGCACTCGGCACGCGGCGGAGCACCCCGACGACGTACGTGGTCGCTGCCCGCCTTGTGTCAGCCGTTGCGTAGGTTATCGAACGTACGCAGTACGCCGTGGACGGCAGCGCCTTTTGCAACTTTGACGCACCATACCCCGCGCCATTTCCAGGGCGCCCCGGCCTCGGCACGCGGCTCTACATTCGCGGCCGCTGCCGTCGCTTCATCAACGTACTGCCGTGGGTGTGGATCACATGTAGCCTCATGGCATGTAGACGTTGCTGAGGGAGCTTTCGCACTGGCAAGGCCCAACGCGAGCTCACGCAGCACGCTTGCTCCTGTGCCTCCTCGTCTACTGCGAAGACACAATCACTGTGGACTTGCACCACCTCGTAGCGCATCTCATTGCCAACTGGCACGATGCCGAAATTGCGGCGACATTGCGGGTCGTGGCCGAAAGCTGCGGCCGCTTCACGCAGCCGGCGACGTACGTGCCGCTGCTACTCCCGTACCTGCGCGGCGAGACGTCGGCGCTGCGCCACCAGCCGGCAGTTGAGGTGCTTACATGCTTTATGCGCGGTGCGAGTCCGACGGGGTGTCGGCAGCTTCTCTGTCAGCTACCAACGCTTACGGCAGCACTCATGGACCCCTTTCTCTTCGAGGCCAAAGATCCGAACGTGCGTCTAAAGCTTGGAGCTCTATGCACAGAAATCGTAAAGCTTCTGCAAGGTGCGCGCGTGGCTCCGGGGCGGC